>JAODAL010039796.1:0-37626 GCA_025379985.1 Phyllomedusa bahiana
AGCCCAAATTAAATAACCCGAAGTAACAAGGCCAAAACCAGGCCCTGATGGGGGAATTCCCCCCAAGAGTTCTTTTAAGACCCCCAAAACTCGGTTTATCGGTGTTTCCCCCCGACATGATATTTAGAGGTTTTCCTTGGGGACTTTGGGAAAAGGGACCAGGAACTGGGGGGCAAGGCAAAGGGTGTTCCCATTTTTCAAAAAAGGGGTTTTCCCAAATCTTTCCCCGGTAATTTAAAGACCCTTTAAATTTTAAAAATCTGTTGGGGGGAAAAATGTTTTTTGGGGGTCATAAAAGGGGTATATAAAAAAGTATGTTTAAAAAACACAATATTTTTTAGGTTTATTGCCAGCATGGAAATTTCTAAGGGCCCGAAGCTGTCAGAACCAATTGATCTTTTTTTTTATGAAGAGGTGAATAGAAGTCTGGATTGGGCAGATGTGGAATTGTGTTTTTAAAACTTTGCAAACCCTTTGGAAACCCCTGTCCCGCTAACGTTTTTTAGGTAAATTAGAATCCCCTGGGGGGTTTGAGATAACATTTTGGGAAAAAGGAAAAAAAAAACTGGCCCGCTTTTGGGTCTACTTTTAAAGGGGTTTGGGGTAAATGAAACCTACTCTGGGGTGGTCCCTTTGGGTTTTGAGGGGGGTTCCGCAGGGCTCAGTATTTTGGGGCCTCTTTATTTTAAAGTATTTATTTTAAAGATATTGTGGAAGGGATCAAAAACAAAGGGTTTGATTTTTTTCAGATGCCAACCAAGCTATGCAGGGTAGTGCAATCTTTTTGGGAAAATGCCATAAATTGCAAGCAGACCTGGACCAAATGAGTGCTTGGCCCTCCCCCTTGGCAAAGGGGGTTTAAAGGGGGATAAAATGTAAGGTTTTTTTGGATCTGGGTTTGAAAATAATTTTACTGTCATCAAATGTCCAGAGGGGAGAAAAAATTGGGGGAAAAACGCTTGTTTAGAAAAAACCCGGGCTTTTTTTAGGATCCTGACTTTAGAAACAGCCTGCCCCAAAGTCAAACAGGGTTGCCTCCGTTCGGGCCCCAGTTTTTTAGAAGGATGTAATTGGGGCTAAAAGAAAATTTCCAAAGGGGCAGCAACCAAACTTTTAAGGGGAAAGGAGACTTATTCAGGAGAGGGTTTGTTTAAATTTTAAAATTATTTGTCTTAGGAAAAAAACGGGTTCAGGGGGGATGATTTTAATTTTTTAAAAAAAATATAAATTTTTCCCCCAAAAAAAAAGAAAGGGGGAAAATTTTTTCAAGTGGGGGAAACCCCCTCAAAAACAAAGGGGGGAAAATTTTCCCCTTTGGGCTAAGAAAAAAAGGGTTTTAATCTCCAAGGGGAAAGGGGGTTTTTTGTAGGGAAATGTTGGGAAACGTGGAAAAGCCTGCCTTTTTGGGGCTGGGGCACAGCAGGAACGTAGAGCTTTCAAGAAAGGCTTAGATACTAACCCGGAACTAAAAAAAAATTAATGTGTACGTTGCTATTTTAAAAATTTTGGACCTGGATGGTGGAGGATCTTTGGGGGCAGGGTAATGGTCTCCACTGGGGCAATTGGGTTTATGTTTTATGGTTTTAGGGGGGATTCAAACCAAATGGGTGAGGTGGGCTTAAAATCCTTGTCTCTCTCCCCACCCACATTTTTCCCAAACCCCTTGGGTTTAACCCCTTTATGGACCCCTGTTTCTTTTTCAAAACCGCAAATATGTAAATATGGGAATTTGGTGATTTTTGTGTGCATTTTTTTTCCTTTTATTGTTTATTTTCATGCTTTTTTTTCCCGCCCCAGGGGAACTTTGTATTTGATGGGGTTTTAAAAAAAGAACCTTTTTCACCCTAGGTTAAAGCCCCCCCTGCTGAAAACCGCCCAACTAGGGCAGACATGCGTTTTTTCCCTTGCTGTGCCCTTAATTTTGTAAATTTCTGAATTTTTTGAGCATTTAAAATTTCTTTAAATTTTTATTCATGAGCAGGTGTTAGCCCCACCCACCAAAGGCTAGCTACGCCCACTGACAGTTATTCACATGTTTCTACCTATTCAAAGTAATAGGTTTATCAGTTGAGGTGGGCGGGGGCTAGCCTCAGGTGGGTGGGGTTTGAAAAAATTACTCTTTTCTGGCTGAAAACTGCAGATTTGAGCACTAAATACTCTAGAACTACAGCATCTTACAGAGTAAGGGACACAGCGCTCGGGACAGCAGGTCTGACACTAGCCTGTGCTGTCCTCAGCAAGAGGGGCATAATCTATGTTACAGGTTCTCTTTAAGCATCAAAATACATTCCAAAATTAGGATCAACAAAATACATCCGTAATTTGGTGCATTTTTTGCAATCCCTATTTACTTTCTATTGTAAAATTATGCACGTAAAGTAAGTTTTTTTTATGTGTTAAGGGTGCATATTTCCATAGAAAACAAGGTATAACTACTGTTGCATTTTGTGATGCATATTGTTGTGTAAAGAGCACATAAAATGTCAATTTTACCAATAGTTGGTGCAGGGTTTAAAGCTTAATTTTCCCTGCAGAAATGTTGCAGATTTCGCTGTTGCCTTCTCTGCCACCCTGTGTGAATATACCTTTAAACTGGGTTACCCCTGCTCCAATGACATCACCCACAACTAATATTTTACATCTTGCTCCTCCTCTGAGCTCTACTACAGCTTGACTGTTCCTTCAATAATTGGCTTCTTCTTATAGAAAGCTTCAAATCACTAGAAATGGACATAAGGTCCCTGCAGCAGTTAGGGCAATGCACGCTGTAATACAGAACCCAAAAACTAAAGTGTAGCTTTAGATATGTCAGTGATAGCTTCATATAAGGTCCCCTCTTCTTTGCTCACACAGAGGTTCTACTGGAGCTGGGGAGTGTATTCTGTGTACATTGCCCCGGCTGCTACAGAACCACACAATGCACACCATGACTGCTGCTAAAGCTTCCCATTCCTCTAATAGTTTCCAGAAGAGGTAACTGCACTGGAGGCGAGCTATACATGTGAGCACACGTGACTGTACAGCTTCTCCATTACTATTGAGCTATGTTGCTTGATTTCCTGTATCCAGGAACAGTCAGATTTATGACAAGTTTTAATGGCCACTACTCATTCTGAGACATTGCAATGTATTACCTAATCCTTCTCTGGCCTGATGTTCTTATGCTATATGAGCTATCGGATTAGCATTCCACTCTTTCCAGCCGGAGCAAGTTAATGAGCTGATATTTGGAAACCGTAAATGAGGATTTATGTTTTTCTGTACATTTCTGTTATGAGCTTTGAGCAAAGGAGTGACATTTTCCAGTGCAATGTTGCAGCTTCTCGTGGAGCTGCTCAGTCAGACAATATTTTCTAGGACAAAAGCCAACGAAAAAGAAAACACCCATAAATTCGACTAAGAGTCATATGGTCGACATCACTGTGAAATAACTCGCATTGTGTGCTGAGAACAGCAATGGGAGTGCATTTCTGCAGAGGAGTTATGTATGACGTGATACTTAAAGGGAATGGGTTAACATAAAAACATGAGATAAACACATTTATGAATTTTTGATAGTTTTTTTTAATGTTTTATACCACGTAATATTTTTAAACAATCCTGATGTCACGTCAAGGGAGGTGGAGTGAGCCCTAACTGGTACCCAGCCCACTGTCCCTGCCTACTTGACGTGCTGCCCTAGGCGGCAGACGGCAACTGGGTGACAGTCCCTGCGCTACTAAAGTGCTGGGGACATGAGGAAGTAGAATAGTCAGACAGTCCGGGTAAATATCAAAAGGACCGCCAAAGCCACAAATGAGAACCAGAGGACTGAAAGTAAACCAGCCGAGGTCAAAAGCCAAACGGAAGCGAAAGCACAAAATCAGGAGACAAGCCGGGGTAAGGAGAACAAGCCGAGGTCAGGTAAACAGATAAGCAAAATAACAACACTAAGCACAAGAAGCAAGGTAGCCAGGAATATCACAGGCGCAGCTCTCAGCCTTCAGGGAGTTTAAATGGGATTCCTGGATACCGCCCTGCAGCTGATTGGAGCGGCCTCTGGGTCCTCCCATTGGCTGGTGCATTCGCCCCCTGTCAGGAGTGGCTGGGCCCCTGTCACTCACAGAGTTGTCAGCAGCAAGTATATCAGGGTGGAATCGTGCATCAGCTGCTGCAGCCTGCAGGTCCCAAGAGCCTGAGCACAGCCCAGCCCTGACAGTACTCCCCCTTTTAGGAGGGGCCACTGGACCCTTCCCTGGTCTGGGTAAGACTCATGGAATTCCCTCACTAGGCAATCAGCATGGATAGGTTTCGCCGGAACCCATGATCTCTCCTCAGGACCATACCCCTTCCAATGGACCAGGTATTGCAGTGATCTTTGGGCCTTACGCGAATCTAAACTACGGGCGACTTCATTTTGTAACTCCCCCCTATGCGAACTGGAGAAGGAGGCCTAGAGGGAGGAGTCACCGGCTGAATATACCTCTTACGAAGTGCACGCCGGGACACATTATGTATACGGAGAGAAGAGGGTGATTTCAGCTGATAAGCCACCGGGTTAACCACCTCCTGAACCACAAATGAACGTTCAGGTACAGGTGGAGGGCATAGTTCACCAGGAGGACGAGTTCTGGGAACCTTAGCCCGAGCGCAGACTTCACAAGATGCCGCATAGGCCTCAACGCTGGCACAGCTGCTTCCAGATAGAATATCAGCCTGCACATCAGTATTGCCCAGCATGGTAAGGAGACATCTGTCAACACACCGCTGTCCCCACCTGACTAATTTCCCTGAATTCCAGTCAAACACTGGATTATGTTTCTGAAGCCAGGGCAGCCCCAACACCACATCAGCGGGCAGCCCCTCCATGACGAATAGAATACACTTTTCAATATGTATGGATCCGACCACCATCTCCAGCTCAGGGGTACAATATTGAATTGCGCCCCGAGCTAGTGGGGTGGAGTCAATAGCCACTACCCGCAGCGAGTCAGATAGCGGTCTACAAGGTAGGCCCAGACGTTTGGCGAAAGATGCATCAACAAAATTAGAAGCTGATCCAGAATCCACAAACGCACTCCCAGAACCGGACAGCGAAAGTATGAATCTTAACTGGTAGCACAACTTATTAGTAACAATAGGAAATACCTGCTCGCCGAGGTGATTCTCCTGCTGCCCACCTAGGCGTTGGAGTTTTTCCGACTTGGTCTTTCGTTTGGAGCATTCCCGAATTCTGTGTCCATCTTCTCCACAGTAGAAGCACAACCCCTGGATGCGACGAGTAATCCTACGGTCGTCAGCCGCAGTAACAGAAAAAGCCCCCACTTGCATGGGCTCCTCTGAGTTTAAATCGGAAACAACGGGTTTAGGGGTGACCATGGTGTGGACCACCGGGGGGGGGGACCCTTTTCCTGCCGTCTCTCCCTAAAACGTCTGTCCAGACGACCGGCCAGTGCCATGGCCTCATCTAAGGTACCAGGGGTAGGGTAAGCCACCAATAAATCCTTCACATGGTCAGCTAACCCTAATCTAAACTGGCATCTGAGAGCTGCGTCATTCCATCCAGACGGAACGCACCAGCGACGAAATTCGAAGCAAAACTCCTCCACAGTCTTCTCACCCTGCCTCAAGGTGGTTAGCTGAGCCTAAACCACAGCTTCCCTATCTGGGTCATTAAAGAGTACCCCTAAAGCGGAAAAGAACCTGTCCACAGAAGACAGTTCAGGTGAGTCATGCGGTAACGACAATGCCCACTCCTGGGGGGGGACCCTGCAGTAAGGACATAACAATCCCCACCCTTTGTTCCTCATTCCCTGAGGTAAGTGGGCGGAGCCTAAAATACAGATGACAACCCTCTCTAAATGCCACAAAGGCCTTCCTGTTACCTGTGAACCTGTCAGGCAACTGGATAGGGGGCTCCACAGGAGGGGAAGGTAATGCAGGGACCCTCTGACTTGGGGTAGCCTCCTGTTGTTCTACCCTCAGCGCCAGATCCTGGACTAGCTGGGTTAGCCCCTGCATCTGCTCTACCAGAGCTGTCATGGGGTCCATAGTGAGGGTAGAGCAGTAACGGTTTCGGCCTGTGATAATGTCACGTCAAGGGAGGTGCAGTGAGCCCTAACTGGTACCCAGCCCACTGTCCCTGCCTACTTGACGTGCTGCCCTAGGCGGCAGACGGCAACTGGACGACAGTCCCTGCGCTACTAAAGTGCTGGGGACGTGAGGAAGTAGAATAGTCAGACAGTCCGGGTAAATATCAAATAGGAACGCCAAAGCTAAGAATCAGAACCAGAGGAATGAATGTAAACAAGCCGAGGTCAAAAGCCAAACGGAAGCGAAAGCACAAAATCAGGAGACAAGCCGGGGTCAGGAGAACAGGCCGAGGTCAGGTACACAGATAAGCAGAACACAATCTACAGAACAAGTAACACTTGGTAGCCAGGAATATCACAGGCGCAGCACCCAGCCTTCAAGGAGTTTAAATGGGATTCCTGGATACCGCCCCTGCAGCTGATTGGAGCGGCCTCCGGGTCCTCCCATTGGCTGGTGCACTCGCCCCCTGTCAGGAGTGGCTGGGCCCCTGTCACTCACAGAGTTGTCAGCAGCAAGTGTATCAGGGTGGAATCGTGCATCAGCTGCTGCAGCCTGCAGATCCCTAGAGCCTGAGCACAGCCCAGCCCTGACACCTGATATTCTGCAGTTTTCACTTTGGCCACTAAGCCTTATAATAAACGAAAAAGCAGGGTGAATCCAGCAATAAGGGAAGTGCAGAAATGTTCTTTATTCATATATCCAAGTGCAGAGGGTATATAAAAAATGTGGCTGAAATAAGCCTTATTACAGCCACATTTTTTATATACCGTCTGCACTTGAATATACTAATAAAGAACGTTTCTACCCTTCCCTTATTGCTGGATTCACCCTGCTTTTTCGTTTGCTTACACGTCCTGCGACTGAGGACAAAGACTCTAGCACTGGTATAGGAGAAACAACATCGAGATTGACCAGGTGATTTAAACTGCAATCAAGGTGAGCAGCAGCTTTATATGTTACTTAAGCCTAATAATAGTCTGACACTTTTTGCTCAGTAGAGAAAACTTTTCAACAGTCTCACCATTATCAGCACAAGCAAGGTCAAACTGAAAGAAGACACCAATGTGTATAGATAACACAGGATCTACCATTTACAATAGGATATAGTCACAGCTGACCCTCTACCCCTCCCTGCACACTGACTTCTTCCCAGGTTACACAGCATGCTTAGAAAACTCTCCTATAGAAGTCAATAGATCCCCTCTTGTTCACAAGCTCTTATGTCCATGAAGCTGCAGTAAAATATCTCTCTAAATACTGTTAAAATCACCTCAGGCAACAAGGCTGCCTCCATAACCATATACATACAACAGCAGAACCAAAAACAAGGAAAGGGGGTGGTAGAAGGCGAGTATACAGTTTTTTTTTTATTTGGCTCCAGAAACATAATATTTTTTGTTTGGACATGAACAACTCCTCTAACAATTTTCATGTAAGTCATTATGTTTTATTTATGTAACACTAGACAGCAATTTAGGGTTCATGTACAAAGCTGTGGGGTAATGTATGGCAGGAACTGCTGTGATTGGTCACAGACCAAGTGCAATCTAATAACTATTTCATAAGGCCCTCTCCACACTAGTTCTTTCGATGGTGACAGAATGACAGACACCAAAGTGAAAACCTGACGGACCATTTTAGTCAATGTGGTTCTTCATGTCTGTTGAAAAACAGGTCCAGTTCAACCTCTACAACGGAGGTTCTGGAAGAAACCTTCGACTCAGATATGAACCTAGCCTATGTACAGAAAACACATAGCTGGGCAAACCCAGAAGTAGAAGGACTCTTCCTAGCAGTGGTGAAGGCTGCTAAGTATGAATATGGTGTCTAGGTGTGTTCACTCCCTGACATATACTGCAGACTGTGGTATTTTGGATTCTTTAAACAGCTAAAGACAAGACTATTAAACAAAAACAAAGTCCTGAAACCAGCTCCCCTTATTAGAGACAGGGCCCCAAATCCACGTGGAGAGGCGGCAGGAGAGACATTGTGACATTCAGGGGACACCACATAGACTTGTTCCTGCTCCATGTGATTAATTACTTTGTGATTAAATTGAGCCCATTCACTTTAAAGGGGTTGTCTCATCTCAAAGTTTCATAGGATGCATGAATGAAATAATGCTGCTTTGCCCTGCCACTTCCTGGTCAAGCTGTCTGTAATTAGCATATGAGCTCTGTGTATTCAGACCTCTCTGTTTATTATGTTTATGAGTCTAGATTAGCAAATTACCTTCTCTGAGGTCTGGAGAAGCTTCTGAGCTAATGTAAACAGTAGAGTAATTACTGTCTTTTGTCTGAAAGATCAGATAACACACAAGCTCTCACACTGCTCCAGCCTCAAAGTGTGTGATGACATCACTCCCTGCTATCAGACAGAACAAACAGCAGGGGGGAGAAGTACACAGGTCAGTCACTTGGGGAACCAGAGAGAGCACAGAAGGTGATAAAATCATTTGCAGTTCCTTAACAAAAAAGATGAACAAAGCAATATATTTGGAAAACGTCTTCATTTACTGTTCCCTACATTTTGAAAGCTATTCTTTGTAGTGAGACAACCCCTTTAAGGCTGTTTCTAGACATCTTAGTAAAAATACAGTTGGAAATCCAACAGTATTTTAACTTCACTGCAGCACATTTTTGGCGCGTGTTTTGTGTAAAAAAAAAAACCACGGACGTATTTCCCACGGCCCCATAAATTGAGGGCTACAGGAATCCGATAGACGAGAGAACATGTCCTCTCTTCTGCCAGACAGCCGTCGGCTTAGAAACGTCAGCGAATAATCCGTGCTGTGTAGACTACAGTACGGATTTTCTAATGTGGTCTACACAGGACAGCTTACAGTCGGATTTTCAGAATATTCTAAATGCTGAATTCGCTGTAAATCCGATCAAAAACCTGTGCTGTGTAGACATAACCTAAGTATGCTTTGAAGTTCTGCATCTAAAAAGTAACAACAAAGAAGAGGTTTCCTGTGCCGTTTTCTTGCTTGTTTGAACAGGGAGCTGGAGAGATGCTCACATAGTGTTCCGGTTACTTGTCCTTAGGCGTGTAGGGTCATTCTCCTAGAACATTTCTGCCTGCAGGGACCATTGCATGGCAAACAGCACAACAAGGCTGTGATGTGCAGCGAATATTTTTAATAATATTTTTTATGGAAAAATGGCAACCCTGATTTCGAAGGCAGTTGCCCATCCATTGTACTGGTCCTGGGACCACAGATGAAAGTGTATTTCATTGCATATCAAAATATTACATTTGTAGTTTTGTTTGACCTGTGAAATATTTACCTATTTATACAATGTCTTTCCTAGCTACAAAGCAGTTCTTCATGGGAAGAGGCTTTAAGTGTTTTTATCGCCATCAGAAAAAAAGTCTGAATGTAGCTCATACTTGGTTTTTGAGAATTGTTTTATTAAGTAACAACGTTTCGCGGGTAAATCCCAATGTTACCCGTTAAACTTATTACTTAAATAAAAAACAACTTAATAGTTTAGTTTAAATTTTGCACGTTCATTTTCTAATATCAGCCGCTTCAATTATGTACCCTTAACATCAATCCATATTCCACCTTTTACGTGTGCTAATTTCAGTTTGTCAGAGAAGCTTGTGGTATTTTCCTAAGCGTCCCTCGTGGTACCCTTGGCGGGAGGTGGCAGGAGCAGCTGTAACCATCTGGTTTCTGGTGGATCAAAGGAAGCATTCATACGAGCTGTACCGTAACTTGTACAGCTCAAAAAGGTGAGCACCTGCCTTTGATCGCATACCAGTTGTTTTATTGCCAAAGAACCCCAGTTGCGCTTTCCTTTGCAGCACGCTATCTACTTCTCGGAACGTCCGACTCTGGTTGCCCCGCGAGGAAGACCTTTTCGATATTTAACCTATTTATGTACATAGTTTGTGTTCCTAGTCCTCACAGCCAGGGCTTCATGGAAGAGTGATTTTTGTTTTTTTCATTGCCACCTCCCAAGAAACATTTATTTGTCTGTTGATGTAGCTTTATGAGGGCTTGGTTTTTGAGACATGAGTTGTATTTTTAAATAGCACAATTTTGGGGTATATATAATTTATTGTTAAACTTTCATTAACTCTTCATGGGGAGAAATAAAAAACACAGCAATTTCACCATAGTTTTTTATGTTTAAAATTTTGCAACGTTCACTGTGTAACATAAATAATGCATTGCCTGGTAAGCTCAATTATGGGGATACCAAACTTAAACAGTCAAGTCCTATTATTATGACCACTTCCTTTTAACATTGCCTGTGCGTAATTCATGAGGGTCATGTTAGTCATGTGTCGTAAGCTTGATGGGTATATAAGGTCTGTGATAGGCTCTCTGTACATCTATCCCTCATGGGTCAAAGGGGTTATTTATTAGCATTGCAAAAAGGGATGATATTGCAGCACATTTGTAGGAACTTCTGCAACAATGGCCCTCACTTACTATTGCTGTAGAGTAAACTTAGGAAGGCCGCCAAAAATGCATCAGATTTATGAACGTGATTAAGGGTCTCCACAGACCTGAAACTCGTAAGCTGTTACCTGTTTGTCTTATGAGGATGATCTTTTACTTGAAATAAAGGCTGTTTTAAGAGGATGTTGGAATTTTTTTCTTTTCTGATGTTTCATCGGTGCTCTCTCCTTCCGTGCATCCTCTGGCTGGGTGAGCTGTTTTTTCCATTTTGATAGGCAATCAGCATCTCACAAAGGGGGGACCTGGAGAAAGAAATAGTGTGCAGCACCTCATTTATTTAGATGTTGTACCTGCGATCCAAGGGGTTAAATAGTCGGGATGAAAGGCGGCTCTGATCTCCGTTGTTAGTGGCAGGTGTCAGCTATAAGAATCAGCCATAACCCATTGCCATGTAGTGGAATTTTTGAGTAAGCCTGCTATATAGCTCCTTACCGACATTAAGACGTTTCCATATGTCCATTATCCGTAAGGGGTTGAAATAATACAGAGGAATTAGAGTAGGTTAAAAATTCACCATGTGCAAAAAGAGGCTCAGTAGCCACGTAGCAATTCAACTCAAAATAAAAGGAAATAGCTAGTTCCTGGGAGACTTCACTCTACAGGGCACTGAGAGGTCGAACGAAGAAAAAATAAATAAAAGCATAACCATGCCATAAAAACGGACAATAGGCACCAAGACCAAGCTAAAAAGGATGGAGCCGATACTTTTATTTGAAGTCAAGAGAACGCAATTCAAAACCTAAAAACAAACGTTTTGTGAAATACACTTCTTCAGGTCAGACAACAAATAATGGTAATTTGCAGTATTAATACACCTAATCACCTCTGCTTGGCCAGTTTACATTTTTGCATGTAGTCCTTTTTAGGTGCATTTAATACCGCAAATAGCCATTATTTGTCATCTGACCTGAAGAAGTGAAATTTACAAAATGCTGGTTTTTATATTTTGAATTGCATTGTCTGGACTCCAAATAAAAGTTTCTTCTTTTTTTGGATTCATCTTTTTTAGCTCATGCTTAGTGCCCATTGCTCGAGTGTTTTATGGCATTTTTATGCTTTAATTTTGTTTTACTTAAAGGGGTTTTTTCACTACAGGCTTTTCCATTCATCTGAGCTTTTTCACTGGTTTAGATTTTCAAATCCAGGGACAGGTGTCTCCTCCCAGTAGGCGTGTCTTCCCTCAATGAAGAGTGGTGACATCATCACTCCTCCTCCCTTTGTTTCCTGCTCTCTTCCGAGTCCTCTTCATTCTGTGTGAGCAGTGGGAGTGAGTAGATGTCACAGCTCTCCAGCCCTCCTGCAGTGATCAGTTCTCATGTCTGGAGAGCTGTCATCTCCCTCCCAGGCTCCACAAGCTCCTTGTAACCAGAACAACTGCATTGGTGTAAACAGAAATACAGCCCCCTAATATTACAGAAGGTGAAACCTTGTCATTGTGTTTGACAGAGTGTATAACATGTGCTATATGGGTGGGAGGGAGGATTCATCTTTTTTAGCTCATGCTTAGTGCCCATTGCTCGAGTGTTTTATGGCATTTTTATGCTTTAATTTTGTTTTACTTAAAGGGGTTTTTTCACTACAGGCTTTTCCATTCATCTGAGCTTTTTCACTGGATTAGATTTTCAAATCCAGTGGCAGGTGTCTCCTCACAGTAGGCGTGTCTTCCCTCACTGAAGAGTGGTGACATCATCACTCCTCCTCCCTGTTCCTGCTCTCTTCCGAGTCCTCTTCATTCTGTGTGAGCAGTGGGAGTGAGTAGATGTCACAGCTCTCCAGCCCTCCTGCAGTGATCAGTTCTCATGGCTGGAGAGCTGTCATCTCCCTCCCAGGCTCCACAAGCTCCTTGTAACCAGAACACCTGCATTGGTGTAAACAGAAATACAGCCCCCTAATATTACAGAAGGTGAAACCTTGTCATTGTGTTTGACAGAGTGTATAACATGTGCTATATGGGTGGGAGGGAGGAGAATGTATAAGGGTGTGTTATATGGCTGGGGGTAGTGAATCTCACAGCTAAAGAGCTTTTTCACATTAGAGCGATCACTGTGAGAGGAGCAGAGAGAAGCACAGGCAGCCTGTTTCACACAGCTCAGAGGGGAGTGAGCACAGAGAGCGCAGGACAGCCAATCACAGCACAAGGGGCATCCCGACCCTGAGGTTAAACCAAATGCAGGCAGGCAATCACAGCAAAGGGGTGTGGCCTGACACCCCAGGCTGCAGAATTAGCTCTAGCCACACAGATTAGCTAATAGCTGCTATGCTAAATGATTTAGGTAATACAAACCAACAGCAAAAGTGCTTATTTTTACTGTCCCCATTGTTGCAGATATGATCCTTGTAGTGAGAAAACCATTTTAAAGAGTCAAAAATTTATATTTAATTTGTGGAAACAAAGCTTAAACATTTTTATTCAATCAGGAATCAGGCGAGAACTACACAGGAGGACCGGATAAGTAGCCTGAATAGAGCTGGGACCACAGTCTCAAAGATTACTGTTTGTAACATACTACGCCATCATGGATTAAAATTCTGCAGGGCACCCAAGATCCCCCTGCCAATGCCAGTCCATGACCAAGCCCGTTTGAAGTCTGCCAGTGACCACCTGGAGGCACAGGAGATCATGTGGTCATACAAGACCAAAAATAGAACTTTTTGGTATCAACTCCACTTGTGGAGAAAGAAGAAGGATGAGTACAATCCCAAGAAAACCGTCCAAACTATGATGCATGGGGGTGGAAACATCATAGTTCGAGGGTGCTTTTCTGCAAAGGGGACAGGACAACTGCACCGTATTGAAGGATGATGGAGGGGCCATGTATCACAAGATTTTGGCTAACAACCTCTTTCCCTCAGTAAGAGCATTAAAGATGGGTCATGGCTAGGTCTGACAGCAGGGCAATGACCCGAAATACACAGCCAGGGCAAGTAAGGAGTGGCTCCGTCAGAAGCATTTCAAGGTCCTGGAGTGGCCTAGCCAGCCTCCAGCCCTGAACCCAATCGAAAATCTTTGGAGGAAGCCGAAAGTCAATGTAGTCCAGAGACAGCCTGAAATCTGAAAGAGTTGGAGAAGATCTGTTTAGAGTAGTGGGCCAAAATCCCTGCTGCAATGTGTGCAAACTTGATCAAGAACTACAGCAAACGTCCGACCTCTGTAGCAAATATTAAATTCTGTTTTTTTATTGTATCAAATATTTCTTGCAATAAAATGCAAATTAATTATTTAAAAATCACACACTGATTTTTTATAGATTCTATCTCACAGTTGAAGTGTACCTATAATAAAAATTACAACCTCTCCATTCTTTTTGGGAAAACTTTCAAAATCTCCAGTGTATCAAATACTTATTTTCCCCACTTTGTATGTGTGTGTGTATGTATGTATGTATGTATGTATAGTATGTATGGCAGCAGATTACAGGCACAGGTAACAGCCAGCTTCCGCTGCGGATGGTAATATCACAGCTCCTGAGCCTGTGCCATCCGATTGGCAACTGTAGAGCAAGCTGCAACACGGACCTAAAACTGGACATATAATTATATCATTTTGCGGAAAGGGGCTAAGCTTTCAGACACAAGCAGAATTTTTCACAGTTCTTTTCATAAAAAGCTAAAAAAAAGCAGCATTGTGAGACTCCTGGATCCTGTACTTATGAGTCTGGCTCATTATTTAGCTAGCCCATTATTTAACACATTAAAACCTTGACTAATAGACTTTAAATCACTATAAAAGACTAAGAAAACAACAATTATTATATCAGAAATGGAAGGCAAAACAGGAACAGTATAATTACATGCTGCTCATGAAACAAAATTGGACTGGAACATACAAATCATAATTCAGGTGCAGATCCTGAAGTATCCGGGTTGGCTTTGGGCATGCTGCGGGAAGCCTGCTTTGATCATGCCCTAAACAGTCCATCACATGCCAACATTGCATAACAAATTGAGCCATACCTGTGTACTATGCTGGGAATGAATGACTCATTCTGTGTGTAACCATACATTAAGGTGTGTTCTTCCTTACAGTGAGAATGTTACATGCCATAAAAAATGCAAAAAGTGGTCATCTGTGAAGGCAGCGTATAATCATGGGAGTAGAGCTTTTTCTTTGGAAATTCAATACAATTGCAAAACAGATATGTATAGTTATCCAGATATGTTAAATCCCCCTGAGAAGCAACCTTATTACTCATAGATAATAAAATCCATACACTAAAAAAATTGCTAATCTCTGGTTGTATGGGAAACAAGGTTACTTTTCTCTAGATTTGTTTTATATATGAATCCATAAGAATGTAGCACTCTATATGCTATACTGAGTTGAGCTGATTTTATTACCATGTTGTGCCCTTAAAGGGGTTGTCTCACTACATTGATTCATCTTACCTCAGTCCTGTTTTCTTGGCTGCTTTTTGAATTCAGGGGCGTGTTTATTGGCTTCTACTAGGCTGCAGTAGAAGCCAGGTCTGTAGCTATAGCAACCAGTGCTGGCAACCTATGAGGAGAGATCAAACAGGTCTGTAGCTATAGTGACCTGAGGAGCTGATGCAGCCCATACAAGAGGGGATATCTAGGAATAGGTAGGACACTGTTAATGGACACATATTGTAAAGTGACTTGTTTTTGCAGATCTTTAACATAAAAAGCAATCCTTGTAGTGAAACAACCCCTAAGTTCCTGATGCTCATACTTGTGTTATATCGGTAAATACAGATTCGGAAGTGTTATACGTTTTATAAAACCCACTTTAAATACTCTGTTAGAGAATCTAGCATCCTGAAACTGGAGGACACAGCAACTTGGTGGTTTACACACATACAGCCATTGCTTTCAATAGGCACTATGTAGCTTGTGAATTTCCACATTGGGCGCACTTTACGGTATTGAACACTTGCCCCCTCACTGAAACAGTATGTTCACAAGAGGTGGAGATGCTGTGAACTTTCTATTACAGATGTGTAGGCAGAGAATCCTCAGCATATCACTTTACCAAGAAAGTGAATATGTGGAGATTTTGGGTACGTTCCCTCAATGTATTTGCGGGGCATACTTTGGCACGTAAGTGCGCTGCAGTTTACGCTTTAGTACGCCGTGCAAATACAGTAAAATCTTAGAACTCAATGAGTGCTAGGACAACCTGGTGTAAACTGTGCGCCCGTAAAAAGAAGTGACATGTCACTTCTTTCAGGCGAGTACACGCCGGAGAAAATAAAAATAGGAGGCCGGGTCATAGTGCTGTTAAAAGTATGCGTTGGCAAGCGCGTTCTTTTAACAGCAGGCGTATTGTAGCGCACACAGGTACGCACCGCAAATACGCCTTGTAAACATACCCTTTAACAAATTTCCTTTACACACTGCATAAAATATCCAGAGTGGAATCTGTGCAGAAATTAACCTGCGGTGCAACTATTAAATCCCCACAGAAATGCTGTGGATTCACTGCAGATTTTCCTCATTGACTTCAACATGTAAACCAAATTCCACAATAATTCTACAATTAACTGTTTTGTTGCTTATTTTGCTATATAAACACACTATGTATCCATAACTAAATCTGCAATATTGGATTTTCAACAGGTTGACTTTTTTTTTTCCCTATTTACATAATCCACACCAAAACCTCCTCTTAGTCATGCTGGAGTCCAGCGCTAACTATATTTTTACAAATATGGGAAAGTATTTGCACTGGTAGATTGTTAATCATGGAAGCACAATTACTAAATTAGCTCATCTCTCCATAGCTCTTAAATGAACCTACTTCGATAGGTTGATCTCATGCTGTTGGCCAAGACGTTGACGTTACACCGATGCCTTAACACTAGCATCCATAGACTAGCGGACTCTACAACACTTTTCCATACCTTTTTGTGGTATATAGACTTATACTGACCAGCCAGAAGCCACAATTTTGGCATCTGTCAAGGTACTTGAACAGTTGTTCCCATCTCAGACTTTTATAGCATATTAATATCTTGAGAATGGCCCCGAAACATCTCCAAGCAGAATGAAGAGGAAGTTGCCCTTGCATGATGCTTGCTGTTCATTTCAATGGAGACCAAGTACAGCTGAGTACACCGCTTTGCTTTTCACACGGCGTAAATTCAGTGCGCATTTCGCCGCGTATTTGCGCTTTATACACGGCGAGATGCGCGCCACAATTATGGTAATCCATAGCTGTCATAGAGAACTATGGATTATGCCTCGTCCCCACGTGCGTACAATGAGGCTATGTTCACACATCATAATTGCGGGGCGTACAGTGTGCCCCGCAATTATGCTGGGTGTTTGGGAGTCGCGCCGACCAGCCCGCCGGCCCCATAGACTGTCATTACTCGCGGCACGTATTTGCCGCAAGTAATTGACATGTCACTTATCTCCCCGCGCGTACAATACGATCATATTGTACGCCCGGGGAGAGGAGGCGTAATCCATAGTTCTCTATGTGAACTATGGATTACTGTAATTTCGGCACGCATCTCGCTCGTATTACAGCGTAAATACGACGCAAAATGAGCGCAGAAAGTTGACCGTGTGAACATAGCCTGAGATCGTATTGTGCGCGCGGCGAGATAAGTGACATGTCAATTACTTGCAGTGATTCCACGGCGCGAGTAATGCATGTCTACGGGGCCGGCAGCTGCCAATCCCCTCGCGCCTTGGAAGTACACGCTGATCAGCGCAAGCTCCCCAAAAAAATGGTGTACTGCGGCGTGTACTGTATGTACACCGTGTGAACATAGCCTAATAAAACAGAAATCAGGATTAGTGCAAATGTGATTTATGTGGAGACTTTCAGGGGCCCTTTCTCAATAAAGGTGCAGGTCCTAAAGGTGGAACCTGCACCTATCAGTCAATTATGGGATATCATATTGGTAAGCCATGAATGTCTGATGTGAACACTCCTTTTGCCCTATGGACAGGTTTGGTGTCAGAAGCTTTTCTGGAGTACTTAATAAATGTGCATCACAAACATGATGTGAACTCAGGCTTACACATTGTATAAGAGCAGCCAGACAGTTGGATTGTGCGGATGGAGTTCCAGATAAATTACGTCCATTTAAATTCTTTGCACTCTTATTATTACGTTGTAGATTATCTTTAGGCTAGCTTGTTCTGACACAAACAAATGGATGAATTGAGCGACCATTACTTTTACAGAGTTGTCTCAATAACCACAAATCCGGCAAAGTAGAAGGATCATTGTTTCCTAGATTCCTGGAGGACAGATAAATGGCTTGTTCACATAGCAACATCTGAAAGGCTAGAAAAGTCTGGGGAGATCAGGTACATTATTCCACACCATCATTATACTAAATGAAAGAAGTGCTGGACGGAGACATTAACCTCTTCCTCGCCATCCAGAAGTAAACAACCTCATCCTGCTTTACCTCCCCGCCATCTTCTGCGCTGGAGAGGTTAACAGGATCACTAAGTGCGCTGGTATTCAAGTATATAAAACACACTGAACACAAAGATCTCATTCATCAGCTGCACTCCCGCTAGGAATAAAATGTGGGAAAGATTTCCCTCACACACAGAATCAACATGGTGGTTTCAAGGCTAGAAAAACAAGACAGGATCTCATTGTTGATCAGAGTGTTTAGTTACCAGAGATGGAAGGAGGATAGTGCAAATCAAGCATTGATCACCAGATTAACAATAGAAGACGTCAGTTTGAACTGGTTACAAATTCAGCAACGTATTTACACCCCCCATGTATACAATAAACAATACCGTACAATCAGCAAAGCATTGATACCATGGACTGTTCACAATAACCTGTCAATATGACAACATGGAAACCAATATCAAGCAGACAATGCATCCTGGAGGTGGCTCCACCAGGGCATTGTCTTTGCTGTGTAACAAAGTGCTATTCATTTTACTATCCTGCTGTATAGTAGCACACCAGTCACTGGGCTGGGTTCACACTGCTTTTTGTCCACATTTACAACCATTTTTTGAACAGTGCATATATGACTGGGTTCACACTGTGTTTTTTATGCTTATTTTGCAGCAATACTTGTAAACCGAATACAGGACTGGCCCCAAAACCCAGGTACGAGTCTTTCCATAGACTTTATCATTCCTGGTTATGGTTTACAAATACTGCTGTGAAACACAGTGTGAATCCAGACTAACATTACCAAATGAAGAAATTGTGCAAATTTTAAATAAAGATAGCAGAGTTCTGTGTGTCCATAGTAACACCACAGGCACCCCTGTAGTCATACTACCTTTCGCCTGTCCCATACATATTCAATGTTATTTAAAAGTAAATATTAGGCTGGGTGTACACCCTATGTTGGATGTATCGATCAGCACAGCATGAAAAAAGGTACCCAACGAATACCAAGCTATATTCACAGCCAGCTCATAGACATCCAAAGAACATACACAGTCCTCTTTGGACTAGGTTTGCTTGATTTTCTGACAGTATAGGCCTTTTGTGAGAGCATGAGAGGCCATGATATTATAGGCCACATGTATGAAACGGTTTAGGTCTAAAACTCTCTTTTTTGCCCACAGAAACCTATGGGGAAAAAAGTGAATTTTAGACCAAAACAGTTTCATACATGTGGCCCATGTCAGAGAAAACTTTTGACAAATAGAATAAACAGTCCACATAAGACTGTTTGTTTTACTGATATCTATGGCCAAGCCGCGGGGACCTCTTTTCATGGTATGCCAACAGATATCTGCGATAGAAGGAATACCGAGATGTGAACCCAGCCTAATGGCACAGCAGGGTACATAGGGAATGGGAGCTAAAGACACCTAGGGCCACATGTATGAAAACGGTCTAGGTCTAAGACTGTCTTTGTTGCCCATAGCAACCAGAGTTCTCCTTTCTTTTCCTATAGTGCTCTGGAAAAATGAAAGGGGAGCTCTGACTGGTTGCTATAGGCAACAAAGAAAGTCTCAGACCTAGACAGTTTTCATGCATGGCCCCCAAATGGTAGGACTCAAATACTCTGCATAGGCAATGGACTGGTCACAGAACAGTTGTATCTAGAGCAGAAATCTTGACCTGTCTCCACTCTCCCTAACCACATAAAAGCAGTAAGTGAAGCCAGCATTTGCCAGGGTCACACATCAGAATATAGTGCAAAGTGGATTTTGAATTTGCAACTATATCTTCCATTCACAGAAATAGGGTTTTCCTAATCCCCAATTCATAGGAGGTGCTGTGGAAGTGCCTTATCTATCATGGGCTCTCTGTGGAAATGCCTTATGTCACCATTGAATGGAGGGGATTATGTTCTTGCACCTCTCCTCCCTGCTGGATAAAGTCTCAGCCACAGGAAGGCAGGCGGCAGATACCCTCCTGGGATGCGTGGCCCCAGCCTGACTGATAGTGCCATCTACAGCTTATGCTATGTAAATTTAAAGAAAGTGCTATTTGTGGGACTAGAGGACACAGCCGGGCTCTGGGCATGTGGAGTACAAAAATAGAAATGTCTTTTCCACAAAGTTTTGGCGGGAGGTGCATTATGTTACACCACCGGGAAGGTTTTCATGGCTGGCATCATCACTGTTGGCACACCGCTGTAGGACAGAGCTGGCAGCAGCTTTGGCTTGGTTACATATCTAATGTTACATTATGGTTAAAAAACTATGTAACCTATGTATAAAATATTAGTCAATGCAAAGACTAACTAAACTCTGCAGCAACCAATCAGATTCCAGCCCTCAATGTACCTAGGTTAGTAAGGGATTACACTGTTACCGTGGGGAACAGCTCTACTGTGTTAATGCTGGTGTCAGGGTCGCCCAGAGCAACAGTGAGATCATCTCTATTACCTGCTGTAATCTAACTGGTTGCTAATGGCAACAAGGACACCATCAAAAACAGGGACCACTGTGTGTTCATAAACCATTCTGCCCATACGGGGAATAGAGACACCTCACCAACATCACACATTCAGGGGTCTCTGTGTTCCTATACCATAATAACCATTCTGCCCACAGGGGGCATGATGACACCTCACTAACAAGGGGGTCCTGAACTGCTTCTCCTATGGGGGCATGATGACATCTCACTAACAAGGGAGCTGATACATTACATATACAGAGGCCTTGAACTTCTGCCCTATGGGGACATGACATCTCACTAGTAAAGAGCTCATTTGTCAAACAAAAGTGGGCTCCTTTGTGTTCCTATATCATTACAGATATTCTGCCTATAGGGGGGCATGACGACACCTCACCAAAGACCTCATACATCACACATTCAGGGGCCCCTGTGTGTTCCTATACCATTCTGTCCATAAGGGCATAATGACATCTCACTAACAAGAGGGCCGATACATCACACACAAAGGGGGCCAGTGTGTGTTCCTATATCATTAAAGATATACTGCCCATAGGGGGCATGATGACACCTCACTAACAAGGGGGTCCTGAACTGCTTCTCCTATGGGGGCATGATGACATCTCACTAACAAGGGAGCTGATACATCACATATACAGAGGCCCTTGAACTTCTGCCCTATGGGGACATGATGACACCTCACTAACAAGAGGGTCCTGAACTGCTGCTCCTATGGGGACATGATGACACCTCACCAGCAAAGAGCTCATACATCACACATTCAGGGGCCCCGTTTTGCTCCTATACCATTCTATCCACAGGGGGCATGATGAGACCTCATTAACAAGAGGGCTGACATCGCACATGCTGGGCCCCTGTCTTCTTATAATATTATAACCATTCTGTCCATAGGGTCCTGATGACACCTCACCAGCAAGGAACGTATACATCCCACATAAAGGGGCCCCTGTATGTTCCTATACCATTCTGTCCATAGGGGTCCTGATGACACCTCACCACCAAGGGGGTTGACACATCACAGGCCCCTCCACCTAAAGGTCCTCAGTTCATGGTGTCCAGAGAAGGTGGGACCACAGTCCCTCAGCCAAACACGTTGGACTTGGGCCGGTGTCTCATGGGGCTCTTGAACACCTTGTCGTCGTCGTCGTCGGGCTCTCTGGCGCTCAGGTTGCTGTGGATGATCTGCGTCCTGAACCTGATCTTATTGAGCCGCGGCTTGCCCCGGCCGCTGCCCTTCCTGCCCATGTGGCGCCCCCCGTCCGGCTCGTCCTCGGGCAGCTGTGCCAGCCGGTGGACGATGAGCTGTGAGGGCAGCACCCTGGAGAGCCGCCAGCGGCCCGCTCCCGAGCTGCCCCCGTCCTCCTCCGCCGGCAGCGCCCCCACCAGCGCCTGCACATCGCGGGCCGTGTCCGAGCCCAGGTACTGCCAGGCTTTGCGGCCGCTGTAGTCTCGGATGTCCAGGTCGGCATCATAGGCCCCGACCAGCAGCTTGATGACGTCCAGGTGGCCGTGCATGGCGGCCAGGTGCAGCGCGGTGTAGCCGCCGGACGCCCGCGCGTTGATGTTGACGGGCACCCGGTGCTGGCGGGCGTGGCTGAGCAGCGCGGCCAGGAGCTCGTGCTGCCCGTGCTTGGCCGCCCAGTGCAGGCAAGTGAAGCCGGTAATGAAGTCGCGGCGGGTGATGAGGCCGGGCTCGGCGAGCAGCAGCTCCTGCAGACCGTCCCAGCGCGCCCGGCAAGAGCTCAGCATCCACGCGTGCTCCAGGGGGTCCAGCGCCGCCGAGCCCGCCCCGCCGCCGCCCTCCTCCTCCTCATTCCCGGACACGGACGACGAGCTGTGCAGAGACGAGCTGTCCGAGTCCCGGAGCCCGGCCCGGAGCAGCAGCCCTCCCCGGCGCAGCTGCGGAGACACGGGCTCCCGGCCCCTGCGGCTACTGCGCGGGGTCCTCCCGCCGAGATGGAGCACATCTGGGGGCTGCTTGGCTGCGGGGCCCCCGCCTTCATCCCCCGGCTCCGCGGTGACGGAGATGCGGGGAGGTGCGGGCTCATACCCGGGGGAGTCATCGCTGGGCTCCGGGGTGCTGCTCTCCTCGGCGCTGCTGCCGTGCTCCTGTGATGGATCGGGGCTGCGCTGCTCTGGGGATGCTGGCTCCGGCTGCTGTGATGGATCGCGGCTCTGCTCCTTGGCTGGATCGGGGCTGCGCTGCTCTGGGGATGCTGGCTCCGGCTGCTGTGATGGATCGCGGCTCTGCTCCTTGGCTGGATCGGGGCTGCGCTGCTCTGATTGCTGTGCTGGGGATGCTGGCTCCAGGCGCTCCTGCTCCGGTCGCTGTGATGGCTCCAGGCGCCCCGGCTGCTGCTGTGATGGATCGCGGCTCTGCTCCTCGGCTGGGGATGCTGTCTCCAGGCGCTCCCGGGCTGGCTCCGTCTCCTCCGCCGCTCTCCGGTACTTCCTCCGCAGACACACGTACTTGACCCCGTCCTCCGCCCGCACGCTCGCCACCTCGTTGACGGTATCCTTGAAGAGTTGGCGGCTGGCGGCGCGGGCCTCCCCCGGGGGCGCCATGGTCAGCAGCGGCCGGAATGCTCCAGCAGCTGTTGGTTGGACGCCCGGCCGCCGCTCTCGCTCAGGAAGCTGATGACCGAATCTCGGCTGATGTCGCTCATGACTGGCCGCTGCTGCAGCAGGTGGCGGGGAACATGGCACAGCGGCTCCTCCCTGCAGGGAGGCTCTGCGGGGGCGGCAGCTCTCCTGGCAACTGCTGCCGCTCTCCGGAGAGAGCTACTAGCAGCGAGCAGCGCGTCCCCCGCTGGTACCCAGACGGGACTGTACCACCTCATCCGGAGCGTGAGAAAGGGGGAGTGTCGGTGCGGAAGGCCAATCAGCGGTGCCGGGACTCCGGCGGCTACTCACGAGACTCCCCCCCGGCGGCGTTTGCTCGTGGATCGACCTGAGCTGTACCTCACTGACACAGCTGTGCAGAGAGCGACGGCGGCGGATACTGTGCCTGACAGCGGCCGCTCCACACATAGGAAGACGCACCTGTGTGCACGGGCACCTAGCGCCGTTATTACACCTGTGTGCACGGGCACCTAGCGCCGTTATTACACCTGTGTGCACGGACGCCTAGTGCCGTTACTGCACCTGTGTGTATGGACGCCTAGCGCCGTTATTACACCTGTGTGCACGGACGCCTAGCGCCGTTATTACACCTGTGTGCACGGACGCCTAGCGCCGTTATTACACCTGTGTGCACGGACGCCTAGCGCCGTTATTACACCTGTGTGCATGGACGCCTAGCACCGTTATTACACCTGTGTGCATGGACACCTAGCGTTGTTATTACACCTGTGTGCATGGACGCCTAGCGCCGTTATTATATCTGTGTGCATGGACGCCTAGCGTCGTTATTACACCTGTGTGCATGGACACCTAGCGCCGTTATTATACCTGTGTGCATGGACACCTAGCGCCGTTACTACACCTGGGTGCACGGACGCCTAGCGCCTTTACTTCACCTGTGTGCTAGGACGCCTAGCGGCTTTATTTCACCTGTGTGCACGGACGCCTAGCGCCGTTATTACACCTGTGTGCTTGGACGCCTAGCGCCGTTATTACACCTGTGTGCATGGACACCTAGCGCCGTTATTACACCTGTGTGCACGGACGCCTAGAGCCGTTATTACACCTGTGTGCACGGACGCCTAGCGCCGTTACTGCACCTGTGTGCACGGACGCCTAGCGCCGTTATTACACTTGTGTGCATGGACACCTAGCGCCGTTACTGCACCTGTGTGCATGGACACCTAGCGCCGTTATTACACCTGTGTGCATGGACACCTAGCGCCGTTATTACACCTGTGTGCATGGACACCTAGCGCCGTTATTACACCTGTGTGCATGGACACCTAGCGCCGTTATTACACCTGTGTGCATGGACACCTAGAGCCGTTATTACACCTGTGTGCATGGACACCTAGCGCCGTGTTTACACCTGTGTGCATGGACCCCGAGCGCCGTTATTACACCTGTGTGCATGGACACCTAGCGCCGTTACTACACCTAGGTGCACGGACACCTAGCGCCGTTATTACACCTGTGTGCATAGACACCTAGCGCCGTTATTACACCTGTGTGCATGGACGCCTAGCGCCGTTATTACACCTATGTGAATGGACGCCTAGCGACGTTATTACACCTGTGTGCATGGACGCCTAGCGCCGTTATTGCTTGCTACTTACTGACCAGCGTATCAGACTCCTGAAAGGGTCTATAACTGGAGGTTACTGCAGGCAACTGCCCCTCGTCCTGAGGAAATATCCCAGATGTTATCATATGCCATACACATCAGTACAGCTAGAGAATCTAGTGATGTACAACACACTCTACATCCCTGTACATAGTGTAATCCCCTCTATCAGTCCTTGTCCCCAGTGATGGATACAGAGTGTAATCCCCTCTATCAGATCTCCCAATTCCAAAACACTTCTTGGAGTTTAAACATACATCGGATGACTTACGATTTGTAATTATTGATCATGTCCCTACTCCTAAACGTGGTGGTAATAGAATTTTACAACTTAAAGGGGTTGTCTCACTACGAAGATTAAAGTTGAAAATGTGGGGACCAAAAATCTAAGGATGTACGTCCTTGGTTACTATTGGCAAAGTGCTACGGTTTTAGAGAACGGGCTGGTTTTACATGTGCTTAGCAACGGTGTTTGTTTACTGGTCAGGGAAGCATTCTGTCCTGCCAAGGTCGTGCACATGCAAAGGAAAGACAGTTAAGAGGAGGGGCAGGATGTGTGTATTGCAGGCAAGGAGGAGAAGCAGTGAAGAGGATACAATACACACAACCCCCCTGAATGTCCTCTCACTGCTTCTCCTCCTTGCCTGCCAATACACACATCCCTGCCCCTCCTCTTAACTGTCTTTCCTTTGCATGTGCACGACCTGGGCAGGACAGAATGCTTCCCTGACCAGTAAACAAACACCGTTGCTAAGCACATGTAAACCAGCCCGTTCTCTAAAACCGTAGCACTTTGCCAATAGTAACCAAGGACGTACATCCTTAGATTTTTGGTCCCCACATTTTTAACTATGATCTTCATAGTGAGACAACCCCTTTAAACGTAAAGAGTTACAATGGATTCACAAGTTGAACACACTGCACCCTAATGGGTTAAATATTGAATTTAAGATTTTTCCTCAAATGTGTAGATAAACGTATGCATGCCTGCTTACCCTGTTTCTGCCTGCCTCTTCCCCAAATATGTTAGCACTGATAGTGCTGGTATTATTTATACTTTGATTTGTTTTTATTTCTTTATTTTAATTGATAATATCTTTTTTGTTTTTCAGAAATGAAGTTGATTGATTGAGATACTCCTGGACAGATTTGATGGTTGCCGAGAACTCCGATGTTGTCTCTCACTTTGGATTGCATATTATCTGTGCGGCATTCTCCTTTTGTATTTGGTCTAGGGAATCACTTAGCGCTGTCTCTTTTGAATATTGCGCCCGTTTTACCCTTGGTGTCCTGTGGCTAAGGTCTCGGTGCCTCCTATTGGGGTGCTCAGGGAACTTGGCTCTATTCCACGATCACTGTCCTTTTTGTAGGATTGTGTTTCCAGGAATAGTGGTATCTTGTGGCATTAATGGTTAGTGTATTTATTCCCATATCTGTGACCATATAATCTTTGGCTTAAAAGCCTTATAATTATGTCTATTTTGAGAGTATGCTTGGATGCACCGGTGTTGGACACTGTTCGGACCTGGGCTGCGGTTTAATCCCGCGGCTCATGCCCTTCTGTGTCTGCACAGAGTTGCTCCCTAGCCAGCTCTGACTCGCAGTAGTCGGTAGTGCGCATGCGCCGACAACGTTATGCGGCGCCTGCGCTGTTCATCGTCAGGGACGCCGTAGTAGTTCGTAGCGAATCCATCATGTCCAGTAAGTAGAAATAGTTCTGTATACGATTGTAACAAGCCTTATTATGATCACTTGTGCACTAATTATGATATATTGTATATTAGAATGACTTTATGTACGTCTGGGTGCACTTTTGAATTTGTATGCATAACATATAATCCTTACAATTGATACATATTTGCAATGTTTGTAGATTTCACTATTTGATTGTCGCTTTGTATTACTATACTGTAATTGGAAGTTTACTGAATGTTTACACGATTGTACTATATATACCACTTGTTGAAAGACTGGCAAAAAACAAAACGGTAGTCAGCTCACCTGGTCGATTGTGAAGGAGAAATTAACAACTCCCGGACTCGATGAGAAGCAGATCATCAGCAAGGAGGCAACAAAACCAAAACAAAAACAGTCCAGCGGAGAATATTCTCAAGGGTGAAAAAATGGTTCCAAAAATCTATTTGTGAAAGGCGATTAAAAGATCCACATAGAATCATGCAAGTCGCATCGAGACCGACACGTTTCGGTGCAGCAGCACCTTATTCATGGCATAGCAAAACACATATACAATGCAATATTATTATGACTGGTTGTCAGGAAGGCGTGAACAATATTTGCTTTCCGCGGCAGAGGCTGTGGAATAGGGGGCAGCCTATATATACCACTTGTTGGCACTGTTTGTATAGCTTGATAAATGCCCTGTTCAGGGCTGAAACGTCGCTGCTTTTGGGTCAATAAAACCATGTCTTTTTTGAAGTGCTGCCTTTTCCTTGTATTTTGCATATATTTTGACCTTGATCCTGGTCCTGGAGGCGTGCACTCTGTATATTGGAAGAATTTGTTACAAATTTTGCTGCTGGTTCACAATTTCAAGATTTATCTGAGAGGATCATTGTTCCAGCGTGCAAGTGGTTCGTATATATACTTTTTTACATATTTTTTCCGTTGTTTTTTTTGGTGATAATGTCGTTACCCAACGTTTTTTTATATTCTGAGGAGGATGTCGGCAGGATTCTTCAGGGAGTGGCGGGTGATGCATCGTTTCTCAACACTCCATCTTTAATTAATATCAAGAAACAATGGGAGAATGAACAGCGAAGACTTATTTCTACACAACTGCATATGGTGACAATGGGAGCTTATTACAGAGAAAATCGTATTCCTCGTGGTATGAGACCCCATCTTACCCCTAATTTTTTTTCAAATAATACAGATTTCTGTCAAAGATTTATCCAAATATCGAACAAATTTGCCTTTGATGTCATGTTGCTCAATATGGAGTTTTTACAGGCTGAACTTGTCACTATTAACACCAAGATTTTGGATCTAGAGGACACTCTGTCAACCTTGTTAACTGGAGAGGACTTTGCTAAATATAAGGAGGATTTTCAACAGTCTCTAATAAAGTTCAAAGTGGACTTAGAGGAAGTCAAACGACAAAAGTGGTATCGTGATCTGAAAGATTACAAGAAAGGATGTATATTTAATTGGCAAAATACTTCTTCAACTCGTCCTATGAATGCAAATAGGGGTGCATTTAAAAGAAAACAAAGACCCTCTACAGGCTCTGACACTGAAGGTCAGGTCACTCCACTTTTTTTAGGTATGGACACCCCACCTCCACAAGGATTAGGAGAGGGGGGCGCAAACATCACCGGTGGTGCAAAAAACAAGAACAAGAGAGACAAGAGGTTACAACCATCCCTATTGAACAAGAACAGAACCTAGTGGTAAATATTTCCCAGTATAAATTGTCTCATATTGAATTATGTGCTCTAAACAAAGGTCTCTCTTTTTGTCCTGTTGAATATACAGATTGGTTTCAACTTGAATTAGATTTGTTTAATCTGTTTCGTAATATTAAATTGAAATTATTTTTTGCAGATCTACCATCTCTCCCTTTCACTATAGGGGGTCAGGGTGAAGGTAAAAATTATGCTCTTCGTTTCTCACAGACAGGTTTAAATAAATCTAGTAACTTTGTACCCTATACTAATAACCCAGTTGTATCCACTTTTGAGAATATGGTGAGATTGGGGATTCATAAATTGAGGGATAATGTTATTGAGTCTAGATTATTACAACATAATATGAGCAAGGTTGAAAAACTGGCCATTAAGTCTCTTTCAGAAAATAGCAATGTAACAATCAAGCCCGCGGATAAGGGTGGGGCACTGGTTGTTATGGATACCTCTACATATATCAAGGAGGTTAGACGCCAACTGAATGATCAGGAAGTTTATAGGGTTGTGCCTTCTGATCCAACTTGTAAGTTACAATCTAGTCTTAAACTCCTAGTTGAAGATGCATTTGATCGTATGATTATTGATGGTGACCTCAAGGAATTCCTTATTGAGAAATTTCCCATAGTACCTTTGCTGTATTGTCTTCCCAAAATACACAAATCCCTTATAGATCCTCAAGGTCGTCCAATAGTGTCAGGACGTGGCTCAATCTTTTGTCCAATAGCTATTTTTTTTAGGTAAGGTACTGAGAAGGTTTGCTTCCTCAGCTAAGTCATTTATATTAGACACTTCGGACTTCCTTGAAAAAATACAGGGATTGGAGGTTTTGGATTCTGATTTGTTTTTCGTTTGATGTTGTTAATTTGTACACCTCGATTAATCATCAGAGAGGGTTAGCAGTGGTTCGTAAATTTTTGGAATCAACTGATTTTTCTTGTGAAGTGATTGATTTCCTTCTTCAACTTTTGAAATTTGTTCTTACTGAGAACTATTTTGCGTTTCAAAGCCAGTTTTTTGTTCAATTAAAGGGCACCGCTATGGGCTCTAATGTGGCGCTCACTTACGCAAATATGTTCATGGCTCATCTGGAGGAGTATTGTATTTATGGATCCCACCACTTCAGACAGGTTCTGGGGTGGTGGCGTTATATCGATGATGTTTTTGTGATTTGGAGAGGGACCTCTACAGATTTAGAAGGTTTTTTTGGTTTTCTAAATATGATTGATCCTGATATTAAATTTACTATGACTTCCTCAGCATCAAATATACAGTTCCTGGACACTATGGTTTTGAAAAAAGATAATGGGCTTAGTACCGATCTTTTTGTTAAACAAACTGATAGAAATAGTTTGTTACATTATAAAAGTTTCCATCCACGCCCCATGATAAAATCATTGCCATACAGTCAATTTCTTCGGGTGAAACGTATTGTGGGTGACCCTGTTGTTCTTAATCAAAGATTGGATGAAATGGCATATAAGTTTAGGAAACGTGGTTATCCTAGTAAAATTATAAATTCTCAACGTCAAAAGGCGTGTTCTGATATAGGGAATATTAAACCTTCAGAGAATAAATGTCCACGTATTACCTTTGTCTCAACCTTTTCTAGCCTTTCAAATAGAATTAGAAATGTAATTCAGAGAGAATGGCATTTGTTGAGGGACAATTTTCCATCTATACCCGAATTTAGAATGTGTCCACGGATGGCATTCAGAAGGAATAAAAATTTTAAGGATATATTGGTCTCTGCTTACCTTAAAACTACACAGTCTAGGGAAACAGGTTTTCTTAAATCTAAAAAGACGGGTTGTTTCCCATGTTTGGGGTGCAATGTTGTAAACTATTGATTAGGAGGGGTGACACTTTTTGTACATCCCTCTAAATAAGTCCTATAAAATTCATACATTTTCTTACCTGTCGAAGTCGGTTTTGTCATTTATATCATCATTTGTCCTTGTGGACTATTATATGTTGGGGAAACTACCCAAGAGTGTAGAATGAGAATTGGAAAACATAGATCTACTATACGTACAGGAAAAATAGATCTCCCAATTCCAAAACACTTCTTGGAGTTTAAACATACAGCGGATGATTTACAATTTTTAATTATTGATCATGTCCATACTCCTAAACGTGGTGGTAATAGAATTTTACAACTTAAATGTAAAGAGTTACAATGGATTCACAAGTTGAACACACTGCACCCTAATGGGTTAAATATTGAATTTAAGATTTTTCCTCAAATGTGTAGATAAACGTATGCATGCCTGCTTACCCTGTTTCTGCCTGCATCTTCCCCAAATATGTTAGCACAGATAGTGCTGGTATAATTATTTATTCTTTGATTTGTTTTTATTTCTTTATTTTAATTGATAATATCTTTTTGTTTTTCAGAAATGAAGTTGATTGATTGTGATACTCCTGGACAGATTTGATGGTTGCCGAGAACTCCGATTTTGTCTCTCACTTTGGATTGCATATTATCTGTGCGGCATTCTCCTTTTGTATTTGGTCTAGGGAATCACTTAGCGCCGTTTTTCCCTTGGTGTCCTGTGGCTAAGGTCTCGGTGCCTCCTATTGGGGTGCTCCGGGAACTCGGCTCTATTCCAGGATCACTGTCCTTTATGTAGGATTGTGTTTCCAGGAATAGTGGTATCTTGTGGCATTAATGGTTAGTGTATTTATTCCCATATCTGTGACCATATAATCTTTGGCTTAAAAGCCTTATTATTATGCCTACTTTGTTAGTATGTTTGGAAGCACCTGCGTTGGACACTATTCGGACCTGGGCTGCGGTTTAATCCCGCGGCTCATGCCCTTCCGTGTCTGCACAGAGTTGAGCCCTAGCAGCTCTGACTCGCAGTAGTCGGTAGTGCGCATGCGCCGACAATGTTGTGCGGCGCCTGCGCTGTTCATCGTCAGGGACGCCGTAGTAGTTCGTGGCGGATCCATCATGTCCAGTGGGTAGGAACAGCTCTGTATACGATTGTAACAAGCCTTATTATGATCACTTGTGCACTAATTATGATATATTATATATTAGAAAGACTTTATGTACGTCTGGGTGCACTTTTGAATTTGTATGCATAACAAATAATCTTTACACTTGATATATATTTGCAATGTTTGTAGATTTCACTTTTTGATTGTCACTTTGTATTACTTATACTGTAATTGGAATTTAATTGAGTGTTTACACGTTTGTACTATATATACCACTTGTTGGCACTGTTTGTATAGCTTGATAAAAGCCCTGTTCAGGGCTGAAACGTCGCTGCTTTTGGGTCAATAAAACCACGTCTTTTTTGAAGTGCTGCCTTTTCCTTGTATTTTGCATATATTTTGACCTTGATCCTGGTCCTGGAGGCGTGCACTCTGTATATTGGAAGTATTTGTTACAAATTTTGCTGCTGGTTCACAATTTCAAGTTAGTCCTGGTCCCCAGTGATGGATACAGAGTGTAATCCCCTCTATCAGTTCAGGTCCCCAGTGATGGATACAGAGTGTAATCCCCTCTATCAGTTCAGGTCCCCAGTGATGGCTACAGAATGAATCACCTCTATCAGTCCTGGTCCCCAGTGATGAATACAGAGTGTAATCACCTCTATCAGTCCTGGTCCCCAGTGATGAATACAGAGTGTAATCACCTCTATCAGTCCTGGTCCCCAGTGACGGATACAGAGTGTAATCATCTCTATCAGTCCTGGTCCCCAGTGATGTATACAGAGTGTAATCACCTCTATCAGTTCTGGTCCTAGTGATGTATACAGAGTGTAATCACCTCTATCAGTCCTGGTCCTAGTGATGTATACAGAATGATTCCCCTCTATCGGTTCTGGTGCCAGTGATGGATACAGAATGAATCACCCATATCAATCCTGGTCCCCAGTGATGTGTACATAGTGTAGTAACCTCTATCAGTCCTTGTCCCTATTGATGGATACAGAATGAATCACCTCTATCAGTCATGGTCCCCAATGATGTTTACAGAGTGTAATCACCTCTATCAGTCCTGGTCCCCAATGATGTTTACAGAGTGTAATCACCTCATTCATTCATGGTCCCCAATGATGTATACAGAGTGTAATCCCCTCCATCAGTCCAGCGGAAAATCCGTGCAGTGGGGACCGCTGCATGGATTTTCCATAGAAGTCCATTCTAAGGTTTGACAGATGGTTTACAGATGATTTTCAAAACTGAAAACCTTCTGTAAAACTGTCTAAAATCCCTTGCCCTAGGAGTAGGTGTGTAATGTAACAATGTAGTTCTGTTCATCAGGGGTGTCGCTAGGTTGTTTTATCTGGGGCACAAGCCCTGAATAAAACTTTCTGTGCCCCGAACCTCGCCGGGCTCCAGGCCGCTGCCGTGGGCCTGGAGCACCGTCGGCCTCTTTAGCTGTATTTGCGTCCGCTGGATGCACATACAGCTGAGGGCTTCTGCGGAGCAGATAGCGAGCGCTCCCCGCACCGCACCCAGTGTCGGACTGGCTTACCGAAGGATCGTTAGGCCGCTACCCGACACAGCGGGGCCTGCCGGGTCCTCATAGCACTGAGGGACCGCCGCGGCCCCATGTGCTCAGCTCAGCTGGCAGTGACGCGATGAAGTGATCTCATTGCGCTGCTGCCTCTCCTTGGCCGCACAGCCCGTCATAGACTGTGCAGCTGAGGAGCTGCCAGAGGAGCCATCACGTCGCCAGTGTCCCGCAGAAGAGGAGCGCGCTTGGCCGGGGGAGGTAAGGTGAGTGAGTTAAGGTGAGTTGAGGCCGGGGGAGGTAAGGTGAGTATAAATGTTATTTTTTATGGAGGTTACCTACAATAGTGACCTTATATCTATATACCTGCCTGAGTGTCCCTATATCTCTATACCTGCCTGAGAGTGCCCCTATATCTATATACCTGCCTGAGTGCCCCTATATCTATATACCTGCCTGAGTGACCCTATATCTATATACCTGCCTGAGAGTGACCCTATATCTATATACCTGCCTGAGAGTTTCCCTACATCTATATACCTGCCTGAGAATGACACTATATCTGTATACCTGCCTGAGAGTGACCCTATGTCTATATACCTGCCTGAGTGACCCTATATCTATATACCTGCCTGAGTGACCCTATATCTATATACCTGCCTGAGTGACCCTATATCTATATACCTGCCTGAGAGTGACCCTATGTCTATATACCTGCCTGAGAGTGACCCTATATCTATATACCTGCCTGGGAGTGACCCTATATCTATTTACCTGCCTCAGTGACCCTATATCTATATACCTGCCTGAGACTGACCCTATTTCTTTATACCTGCCTGAGTGACCCTATATCTATATACCTACCAGAGAGTGACCCTATATCTATATACCTACCAGAGAGTGACCCTATGTCTATATACCTGCCTGAGAGTGACCTTATATCTATAAATCTGCCTGACTGAGGAGACATGTATATACCTGCCTTACTGAGGCGGCATATCTATATACCTGTGTAACTAAGGGAACATATCTACATACCTGCCTAACTGATTGGGAACTATATATACCTGTCTAACTTATGGGACCTATACATGCCTGCCTAACTGCAGGTACTTATAGCTTCCTATCTGAGGGGACAAATACACCTACCTAACTGAGGGGACTTATATACCTATTAGTAAGGAGTTACTGGAAATGTGAGGAGTCTAAGATATTTGTGTCCAAATCTGCAGGAACGAGTATTGGCCGGGAGAAATCAGCATGAAGGTGTGAACCGGATGGAGAAGAAAAGGGGAACGTGAACGACTCCGATCAGAAAAGACGCCTCCTGTGAGTAACTAAATGTAACTTCAGTGCAATCACTTATATTTCTGCAGAGCCTACATACAACTAGTTTCTACCACTATATTGTTACTGTATGGTGGTAATATACATCTTCAGAGCCTGTGTACAGCTGATAGTCACATGTGGGGTTCGCCAGGGGCGTAACTTTGATTCAAAAAGTGGAGGGGGCCATATCATCCCCTATCTTCCTATATCTTTCTCCCTCCTTCACTGGCCTTCCCTTTCACTTCCCCTCCCTTCCCTTCTCTCCCCTTCCCTTCCTGTAGTGAAGCATCCCCCTCTAACCCAGCTAGAAGGTCTGAGGGATTTTTTTCGCCGGTTCTGAGGTAGATCCATCACTGAAACTGCCCTGGAATCAGCATTCATATCTTCTGCATGAATGTACCTTTAAGGTATGTTCACACAGTGTATAGCGTACTGTGCGTTGTGCCATATGCCGGGTGTTTTAGAAGCATGCGCTGTCCAGTCCACACTTCTAAAATGCTGTGGGGCTGGCCCCATTCACTTTCATCTTCCCCGGCGCGTAAGTGGAAGGAAGAAGTGACATGGCTAGACACATGGCTGTACAGTATATACACATCTCACATATACAGTACATACCCTACTCACATGCACACGCAATGCCTGGCACCCTTGTCCCCTCCTTACCTGTCTCCTGTACCTGTCTGGTGCAGTTAGCATTTGGCAAGAGCTTCTCTTCTTTTCTGATGAGGGTTGAGCATAGGGGAAGTGGTATACGAGAAGAGGGAAAGGTACCTATACAGATACAGAGTGTGCTGGACTGTGAGCAGCATTCTGAATGGGGAAGCAGCCCCTGCTAAATCCTGCTCCACCAATCAGCGTTGCTCTCACTCTGCACTGACACTTGAGGCTGCTACCTACTCTGCCCCCCCCAAAAGTCAAAGGGTTGATTTCTTCCTCCTCTGTGCTCTGCTCTCCCTGCTTGCCGTATTCTCATGCTTTCATATGGATTATTTTTTATTGAGGTGGCTAAAAAGTGGGGGGGACCGTCCCCCACCCTGAAAAAAGTGGGTTGTCAGTCCCCTCCCTACCCCCCTAAAGTTACACCTATGAATGTCGTGTTCGGTCATGGTCTCGCAGGATTATTTGATCCTTAAAGGGGTTTTGCCATGATCTAATGTTAACGTGGGATCCTCCAAAATTGGTATTTAATCACTTTTCTAAATGTCATCAAAAAAAGTGAAGTCTCAGAGAGCTACAGCCTGACTTACATGCCCTTGGTTTCCTGACAGTTTACATTAGACACGACCATGAGCTGACAGGAGCTGATCTAGCCGCGCTTGCGTTGTTTGCACTTCTTATGTGATGGCAGGGAACATAAACGAGCTTTGAAGGGACTGGGGAGAAAGATCCTTGGCGACATCTATGAACGGGATTTGCACCTGTTTTCTGGTGTATACTTCGCCTCACCAGCCCGAATCCCCTGTCGGACGCAGTGATGTTAGGCGCAGCCTTCGCCACTTTCGGATGCGCCTCACATGAAGGGGCGTGTAATGGGCGTGGAGTTGGGCGTTCTGGGGCGGAAAGCGGCTCATTCGAAAACTCAGAGGCATGTATGATCGCGGGTCGGCAAAGTGCGGCGCATTGCAGCGCTCGCCAGCTCCGACAGGCAGACCTAGTTTATTCTGGTCTAAATGAGCCGGAGGAGGCGAATTGAAGCGAGATCGTAACATGAGAGGAAACATATAGAAGATCGCAAAAGAAATCTCAGCTCTCAGCGCCGTGCGGCATGGAGTATGATTAAAAAAAATCGCTTTTATTAGGTGTAAAACATTATCAGAAAAAGAGCTCTAACCTTCAAAGAAAAAATAAAAATAAAAAAATCACTTTCCAAAAATCTAGAACGGCGCAACATCAGGAATTAGGATCTTGGAGATTGCCGGGAAATACAGTAATTCAAATTCTGTAAGCGCTTCTGATTGGTCGGCATAAACCAGCCAATCAGAATAGGAGCGACAGTGAACCATTATATCCTATGGAGAAATATTGACCAATCAAATTCAAAGGCGGGACAGTTCAAAATACAGTAAAAATGCAGAAAAGAGCTCATTGGTTGAGCTAGCGGGGGCTTGGCTATCCCGGCCAATCAGAATAGGAGCACAGGGACCCATTTATAACCTATGGAGAAATATTGACCAATCAAATTCAAAGGCGGGACAGTTCAAAATACAGTAAAAAGGCAGAATAGAGCTGATTGGTTGAGCTAGCGGGGGCTTGGCTATCCCGGCCAATCAGAGCCTTGAGCTACTTTGTCCCATTGTAGTCTATGGCCAGATCGGGACAATTAAATCTCGGCTCTCCGCGCCGTGCGGTATGGAGTATGATTTAAAAAATCGTTTTTATTAGGTGTCAAATATTATCTGAAAAAGCACTGACACCTTCAATAAACATACATACATAAAATCCCTAACAACGCGTTTGTCGCCGAGACCGGCGCTACATCAGGAATTGCGATATAGAGAATTGCCGGGAAATACAGTAATTCAAATTCTGTAAGCTCTTCTCATTGGTCTGCAGAAACCAACCAATAAGAATAGGAGCGACAGAGGCCCATTGTAAGCTATGGAGAAGTATGGACCAATCAAATTCAAAGGCAGGACAGTTCTAAATACAGGAAAAAGGCAGAAAAGAGCTGATTGGTTGAGCCCAGGCGGCAGATATGTATCCACCACTCATATGTAGTGCATCTATTTAGAGTGGAGAAAGAAGGGCGCGATAGAAGGGCACCCTAAAATTTATAACTGTCTATGGGAAATATTTTAGTACTGGGAATGGTTGGTGGGAAGAGGGGCTCGTCCATCTTAGCCAATCAGCGGGTGAGCTACCTTCTCATAGAGTTCTATGGGGAAAAGAAATGCAGAGCGAGCTCTGTTTGTGATTGGCTCATTTAGAAGAGGCGCGGTTATTTGGACCAATGGGAGAGCGAGCGACGCTCTTATGGGTTTTCTAATGCAATCTATAATAAAACTGTACAGAATGGCTTAGAATGGTTCACTGCCGCTCCTATTCTGATTGGTTGGTTTCTGCCAACTAATGAGAAGAGCTTATAGAATTTGAATTACTGTATTTCCCGGCAATTCTCTAGATCGCAATTCCTGATGTAGCGCCTGTCTCGGTGACAAACGCGTTGTTAGGGATTTGATTGATTTATGTTTATAGAAGGTTTCAGCTCTTTTTCAAATAATATTTTACACTTAATAAAAATGATTTTTTTAATCATACTCCATGCCGCACAGCGCTGAGAGCCGAGATTTCATTGCCCCGATCTGGCCATAGACTACAATGGGACAAAGTAACTCGCGCTCTGATTGGCCGAGATAGCCAAGCCCCTACTACTTCAAACAATCAGCTCTTTTTTGCATTTTTACTGTATTTTGAACTGTCCTGCCTTTAATTTTGATTGGTCAATACTTCTCCATAGGTTATAATGGGTCCCTGTCGCTCCTATTCTGATTGGCCAGGATTGGAAGCCCCCGCTAGCTCAACCAATCAGCTCTATTCTGCCATTTTACTGTATTTTGAACTGTCCCGCCTTTGAATTTGATTGGTCAATATTTCTCCATAGGTTTTAATGGGTCACTGTCGCTTCTATTCTGATTGGCTGGTTTCTGCCGACCAATAAGAATAGCTTACAGAATTTGAATTACTGTATTTCCCGGCAATTTCCAAGATCCAAATTCCTGATGTTGCGCCGTTCTAGATTTTTGGAAAGTAATTTATTATTATTTTTTT
>JAODAL010039797.1:0-37624 GCA_025379985.1 Phyllomedusa bahiana
TAGCTTTTTTTGGCTACATTTGGTTTGATAAATAAAATTTTAAAAATATTTATAAAAGCATCACTCAGTTTTATGCATCTTTATTCTACAAACAAGGAGCCCCAGAACTCCTCACTGGTGATCAACGATGCCGAAATAAAACCATGTAAGCTACCATATATAATATTGACTTAGTGTTTTTTGACGGTTTGCAAAAGGGGGGAAAATAAATTGAAAACAATATAAATAGTCGTTTGACAATTGCGGAAAAGGGACAACAGACAGGCGGGCAAAAAAATTTTCCTTTACGGGAAATGAAAAAGCAAAAATTTTAAGGCAAGCTTTAAGCACGGGCTGGGCTGGACACAAAATAAAAAAATTACCTCTAACACTTCCCAAGGGGAAAATTTGAACACCTTAGGAAAAAAGAAATCGCCCATGATTCAAAAATCCTCAACACTCACAAAAGATGTGAAAAAGAAAAGTATCCCCCGGGGCTTTCGTAGCCCCTTAAAAACCCCATCCCATGCAAAAATGAAAATTTTAAATACCGTGACAGGTGGTAATTTCAAATAGTAACAACTACTCCCATTTGGGAAATTATGTATCTAACTATTTAACACCTACAGAGTAAATTTGAGAAAGGAAAATAGAGAATTTTAAAAACGTAGATATGAAATTTAAAAAAAAAAAAAGGGGAAAAAAAAGAACAATATAAACAACCCCACCAGGAACTTGAATAAATATGGATAAATTAAAGGTTTTTAAATTTGCAAAACCAAGTTTTAAAAAATTGAAAGGGGCCCCCAAAAGGGCTACCTTTTAAAAATAAAGTCTATACTTTGGGGGAGAAATTTGGGTTTCCCAAAAAAAGATATTTAAAAAAAGAAAAAAAAACCCAAAAGGGAAAAAAGCAAACAGAAAGGCAGTGGTACTGAATCAGAGGGGGCCCAAACCCTGGCGGGCCCGGGGTGCAGCTAAGATCTATAACACGTATAGGATCAAAAACCTCAGATTTTTTAGAGGAAATAACCCGCAACCTAGGAAAGGAAGACCAAGAGCAGGCTCGGGCTTTACCCACAGGGGGAATAAAGGGAAAACCCCCCGGGGGCCCCCGAAAATGGTAAAACCCAAAGCAAGAAGCCCAAAAAATAGGAGGCACACAAATCATTTACAGTAGCGTAAAAAAGGCTCAGGCTCGGACTGGGGGCCCCCGGGACCGGAAAAATCCCCCGGGGGGCCCCGCCACCGAGCCGCTTTTGGGGGGCCCCCCCGGCAGTGCCGTCCCCACCCCGGGGCCCGGCCGCGGGATCCGGTCACGGAAACGCCCGGGACCTGCGTCCCCCAGCGCCCAGAGATGGGGGCCCCGGGAGCCGGGGAAAAAGTCCCCCGACTCCCGGGACCCTTGGGGCGTTTTCCAAACGGAGTGGGGGGCGCCACTAGGCTGCGCTCCCCTGATCTCCCTAGCAGGCTGAAGGTCTTAGGCCTTCAGCCTGCCCAAGGGGCCGGCCCTACTGCTGACCGGGAGGCGGCGCGGTGATGTCACTTCCCCGCGCCGCCCCATGCGGGGGGGCAGTAGGGGGCCGGCGGCCGCTTGAGTGGCCCAGGCGGAGCCGGAGCCAAATAAGTGGCCCGTTTTTTTGTTTTTTTTTTTTGTAACTACCTACAAGAGGGGTCCAACTACAAGGGGGGGGGCCCTGACTAAAGGGGCCCCCGGGTACAAGGGGGTCCCCCGGCTACAAGGGGTCCCTGGGGTACAAGGGGGGGCCCTGGCTACAAAGGGGGGGGGGCCTGACCACAAGGGGGGCCCCGGCTAAAAAGGGGGCCCGGGGTACAGGGGGGCCCTGGGTACTAGTTGGGGCCCCCGGCTAAAAAAGGGGGGGGCCCCGACTACAAGGGGCCCTGGCTAAAAAGGGGGGAGCCCTGACTAAAGAGGGGCCCCCCGGCTACAAAGGGGGGCCCTGGCTACAAGGGGGGCCCCCGAAATACAAGGGGGGGGCCCGGTTTAAAACCCCAAAAGGGGGGCCCCCGGGTACAAAAAAGGCCCCTGGCTACAAGGGGGGGCCCCACTCAGGGGGCCCCGGCTACAAGGGGGGGGGCCCGGGTAAAAATGGGGGTTCCCGGCTACAAGGGAAAAACCCGACTACAAGGGAGGGGCCCCAACTACAATGGGGGGCCCCCGAAAACAAGGGGTCCCCCGGCTACAAGGGGGGGTCTGACTTACAAGGGGGTCCCGGGCCCACAAGGGGGCCCCCGGGTACAAGGGGGGGCCCTGACTACAAGGGGGGCCCCCGGCTAAAAAAAGGGGGGCCCTGGCTACAAAGGGGGGGGCCCGACTACAGGGGGTCCCTGGCTACAAAAAAGTGGCCCCCGGCTAAAAAAGGGGGGCCCCGGCCCAAAAATGGGGGGGCCCTGGCTACCAAAAAGGACCCCCTACAAAGAGGGACCTAGCAAAAAAGGGGGCCCCGGGTACAAGGGGGGGCCCCGGCTACAAGGGGGGCCCTGGCTACAAAAGGTCCCCCACTACAAGGGGCCCTGGCTACCTACAGGGGGCCCCTGACAAACAAAAGGGGGGCCCCCGGGGAAACCTACCCGGGGGCCCTTTCCAACAAAAAGGGGGGGCCCCGACTACAAGGGGGCCCGAATACCACTGGGGGGCCCTGGCTACCTAAAGGGGGGGCCGGGGGACAAAAAGGGGGGCCCCTGACTACAAGGGGGGGGCCCCCGGGCAAACCCAAAAGGGGGCCCGGGTACAAGGGGGGCCCTGACTACAGGGGGCCCTGGCCTTTAAAAAGGGGGGGCCCTTTCTAAAAAAGGGGGGTCCCTGGGCCCCAAAAAGGGGGGGCCCTACTCCCCAAGGGGGGCCCTGGAAACCAACAAAATAAGGGGGCCCCCGGGCCTTTCAAGGGGGGGCCCCGACTACAAGGGGGGCCCGGCTACAAGGGGGGCCCTACTACAAGGGTTTCCCCGGGGTTTCAGAAAGGGGGCCCTGGCACAAAGGGGGGGGCCCGACTACAGGGGGGGCCCCCGGCTACAAAGAGGCCCTGGCTTTCAAGGGGGGGCCCAGCTACCCAAGGGGGGGCCCGGGTACAAAAAAGAACCCTGGGTACAAAGAGGGCCCTAGCTAAAAGGGGGCCCCCGGCTACAAGGGGGAAACCCCGGCTACAAAAGGGGGGCCCCCACTACAAAAAGGGGGCCCCGCTACAAGGGGTCCCTGGCTTTCCTACAGGGGGCCCCCGACTTTCAGAGGGGGCCCCGCTTTCCTAAAAGGGGGGCCCTTGGGTAAAAAAAGAGGGGGGGCCCTGACTACAACGGGGCCCTGGCTACCTACTGGGGGGCCCTGGCTACCTAAAGGGGGGCCCCTGGCTTTCAAAGGGGGCCCCCGAAATACAAGGGGGGGGCCCTGGCTACCTAAAAGGGGGCCCCGACTACAAGGGGGGCCCTGGGGTACCTAAAGGGGGCCCTGAAATACAAAGGGGGGCCCCAAAACCCAAAAGGGGGGCCCAAAGGCTTTCCTAAAGGGGGGCCCTGACTACAAGGGGGGCCCCCGGCAAACCTTAAAAGGGGGGCCCTGGGGGATCTAAAGGGGGGGCCCCGACTACCTACAAGGGGGGCCCCACTACAAGGGGGGGGCCCCGGGTTTCCCCAAAGGGACGCCTTGACTAAAACCCAAGGGGGGCCCCGACTACAAAAGGGGGGCCCCGGCTAAAACCAAAAAAACTAAAAGGGCCCTGGGCAACCCCACACATAGCTAAAGGTAGGGGGGCATGACCCTTTCCGACACTACCTAAAGGGGGCCCCTAACTAAACCCGGGAACTCCCCAAAGGGTTTCCCCGGCCCACAAGGGGGGGGCCCTGGCTACAAGTGGTTTTCCCTGGGTACAAGGGGGCCCCGGCTACAAGGGGGGCCCTAAACTAAAAAGGGGGGCCCTGGCTACAAGGGGGCCCTGGGTACTAGGTGGGGCCCGGGCTACAAAAGGGGGGGCCCGAACCCACAAGGGGGGCCCCGGGTACAAGGGGGGGGCCCCACTTTTTAAAAGGGGCCCTGGCTACAAAGGGGGTCCCGGGCTACAAAGTGGGTCCCTGGCTACAAAAGGGGGCCCTGACTACAAAGGGGGGGGGGGCCCGACAAAAAACGGGGGCCCCCGGCCCACAAAGAATTTGGGCCCCGGCTACAAGGGGGGCCCCCGACTACAGGGGGGGGCCCGGCTACAAGGGGGGTTTTCCCGGCTTTCAAGGGGGGGGCCCGGGGTACAAAGGGGGGGCCCTGACTAAAAAGGGGGCCCCCGACTTTCAAGGGGTTTTCCCCCGCTACAAGGGGGCCCTGACTACAGGGGGTCCCCTGGCAAAAAGGGGGGGCCCCGAATACAAAATGGTCCCTGGCTACAAGGGGGGGGTCTGGGCTACAAAGGGGGCCCCGGCTACTTTGGGAACCCCCCCGGCTAAAGGGGGGGCCCCAAATAAAAAGGGGTCCCTGGCAAAAAGGGGGGGCCCCGGCCCACAAGGGGGGCCCTGACAAAGGGGGTCCCTGGCTACAAAGGGCCCCGGCTACAAGGGGGGCCCTGGCTACAAGGGGGCCCCCGGCTACAAAAGGACCCTGGGTACAAAGAGGGGCCCCCAGCTACAAGGGGGGCCCCCGGCACAGGGGGCCCCCCCCCGGGACAAGGGGGGGCCCCGGCCCAAAAAGGGCCCCTGGCTAAAGGGGGCCCTGGCTCAAAGGGGGGGCCCTTACTACAAGGGGGGTCCCGGGGTCAAAAAGGGCCCTGGCTACAAGGGGGGCCCCGGGGTACAAGGGGGGCCCCGGCTACAAGGGGAAAGGGCCCGGCTACAAAAGAGGGCCCTAGCTAACCCGGGGGGGGATGCTTACCCAAAAGGGGAAAAAAAACCCGGGGGAAAACCGGGGGCCCTTTTTTTTCCCCACCAAAAAGGGGCCCCCAAAATAAAAGGGGGTCCCTGGCCCTACGGGGGGGCCCTGGGGGGGAAAAAAGGGGGCCCCCTGGCCCCACCTTTCAGGGGGCCCTTGCCAAAAAAGGGGGGTCCCCCGCACAAGGGGGGCCCGGGGCCCCCCCCCGGGGGGCCCCGGGGGAATAAAACCCCCACTGGGGGGCCCTTGGGGAAACCCAAAAAGGGGGGGCCCTGGCACCCCAAAAGGGGCCCCCGACTCAAAGGGGGGCCCTGGCTAAACCCCTAAAAAAAGGGGGCCCCGGCACAAGGGGGGCACGACTACAAAAGGGGGGGGCCCCGGCCAAAAAGGGGCCCTTGGGGGGCCATACAAGGGGGTGGGCCTCCCTGGCTACAAAAGGGGGGCCCTGGCTACAAGGGGGGCCCCCAAAAACCGAAAACCCAAAAAAGGCCCCTGGTCCCCCCCCAAAAAGGAAAGGGCCCAAAATACAAAGGGGGGCCCGGCCCCACAAGGGGGTCCCCCCCCCCCCCCGGCCCCCCCCCAACAAAAGGGGGGGGTCCCCGGCCCCCACCCCCAAGGGGGTCCCTGGGCTACAAGGGGTCCCCCGGCTACAGATTGGGGGGCCCCGGCTACAAAGGGGGGGCCCTGAAAAACAATGGGGGGCCCCCGGCTACAAAAAAGGGCCCGGCTACAAGGGGGGCCCCCAAACTACAAAAAGGGGGGGCCCCGGGTACAAAAAAGGACCCTGGCTACAAAAAAGGGCCCTAAACCCACAAAGGGGGGGGCCCTGGCTACAAAGGGGGGCCCGGCGACCAAAGGGGGGCCTGGCTACAAAAAGGGGCCCGACAAAAAGGGGGGCCCCCCCCACCCTACAGAGGGGGGGCCCTGACTACAGAGGGGGGCCCTGGCTACCTAAGGGGGCCTTGGCTACAAAGGGGGGGCCCTGACTACAATCGGGGCCCCGGCAACCTACTTTGGGGGGCCCTGGCTACCTAAAGGGGGGCCCCGGCTACAAAGGGGGCCCCCTGACTAAAAAGGGGGGGCCCCCGGGTACCTAAAAGGGGCCGTGACCCACAAAGGGGGGGCCCCGGCTACCTAAAAAGGGGGGGGCCCCCACTAAAAAAGGGGGGCCCTGGCTAAACCCAAAGGGGGCCCATGGCTAAACCAAAAAGGGGGCCCCCTGCAACAAGGGGGGCCCCGGCAAACCCACAGGGGGGGGCCTGCCAAACTAAAGGGGGGGGCCCCGACTACCTACAGGGGGGCCCCGAAATACAAGGGGGGGGGGGCCCCGGGTACCTAAAAGGGGTGCCTTGACTACCTTCGGGGGCCCGAAATACAAAAAGGGGGGCCCTTTGGCTACCAAAATACAAAGGGGCCCTGACTACCTAAAACAGTAGCTAAAAAGGGGGGGGGGGGGGCATGACTTCCTGCACAAATACCTAAAGGAGGCCCCAAAAACCTGTATAAATAAAAAGGGGTCCCCTGGCTACAAAAGGGGGGCCCGGGAAAAAGTGGTCCCCCGGGTACAAGGGGGGGCCCTGGCTACAAGGGGGGGCCCCCCCTCCCGGGGGGCCCCCCGGCTACAAGGGGGGGCCCCGGCTACTAAAGGGGGGGCCCTGGCTTAAAAAGGGGGGCCCTACAACAAGGGGTCCCTGGCTACAAGGAGGGGCCCTGACTACAGAGGGGCCCTGGCTACAAAGGGGATCCCTGGCTACAAAGGGGGTCCCTGGCTACAAGGGGGGCCCTGACTACAAGGGGGGGGGGCCTACACAAAAGGGGGGCCCCGGGGTCCTACGGGGGCCCCTGAAAAACAAAGGGGCCCTGGCTTTCCTAAAAGGGGGGGCCCTACCAACAAAGGGGGGCCCTGACTACAAGGGGGCCCTGAATACCTACTGGGGGGCCCTGGCTACCTAAAGGGGGGGCCCCCCGGGGTACAAAGGGGGGCCCCCGACTACAAGGGGGGCCCTGGCTACCCCAAAAGGGGGCCCTGGCTTCAAACGGGGGGGGCCCACTAAACCCGGGGGGCCCTGGGTAAAAGGGGGGGCCCCGGCTACAAGGGGGGGGCCCCCGGCTAAAAAGGGAGGGCCCGACCCACAAGGGGGGCCCTGGATAACCAACAAAGAGGGCCCTGGCCCACAAGGGGGGGCCCCTGACCCACAGGGGGGGCCCCCGGGCTACAAGGGGGCCCTGGGGGACAAGGGGGGTCCCTGGGAAAGGGGGGCCCTTTACTACAAGGGGTCCCCCCGGCCTTTCAGATGGGGGCCCTGGCTAAAAAAGGGGGGCCCCCGACTACAGGGGGTCCCCTGGGCCCACAAAAAAGGGCCCGCTAAAAAAGGGGGGGGGCCCGCTAACAAGGGGGGGGCCCCCCGGCCCCCAAAGAAGGGCCCTGGGTACAAAGAGGGCCCCCGGGTACAAGGGGGGGCCCCTGGGTACAAGGGGGGCCCTGGGGTACAAAGGGGGGGCCCCGACTAAAAAAAGGGGCCCTGACTACAAGGGGTCCCCCGGCTAAAACCCACAGGGGGCCCGACTACCCGAGGGGGCCCTGGGCTACCTACAGGGGGGCCCTTTTCTACAAAAGGGGGGCCCCGACTACAAATGGGGCCCCGGCCCCACCTCTGGGAGGGGCCCCGGCTAACCCAAAAGGGGGGCCCCCCGGCTACAAAGGGGGCCCCTGACTACAAGGGGGGCCCGGGCGACCTAAAAGGGGGCCCTGACTACAAGGGGGGCCCCGGCTTTCCCCAAAGGGGGGGCCCCGAAATAAAAAGGGGGGCCCCCCGGCCTACCTAAAAGGGGGCCGCCCCCCAAAAAAAACCACCAAAGGGGGGCCCTGACTACAAGGGGGGCCCCTGGCTACCTAACCCGGGGGGCCCTGCTATCTAAGGGGGGGCCCCGAAAACCTACAGGGGGGCCCGACTAAAAAAGGGGGGCCCTGGGTACCAAAAAGGGAGCCTTTAAATACCTACAGGGGGGCCCCGAAATAACAAAGGGGGCCCCCGGCTACCTAAAAAAACTAAAAGGGGGGCCCTGACTACCTTTCACATTTGCAAAAAGGGAAAAGGGGGGGGGGCATGGAAATTCCTGCACCCCTACCAAAGGGGGGGCCCCTAAATACCCCGTATCTACAAGGGGGCCCCGGCTACAAGGGGGGCCCGGCTACAAATGGTCCCCCGGCTACAAGGGGCGCCCTTGGGTAAAAAGGGGGCCCAAAATACAGGGGGGGCCCGGCAAAAAGGGGGGGCCCGGCCCCAAATAGGGGGGCCCTGGCTACAAGGGGGGGCCCCTGAAATAAAAAAGGGGGGGCCCCCGGCTACAAGGAGGGGCCCGAAAAAAACAGAGGGGGGGCCCCGGCTACAAAGGGGGATCCCCGGCTACAAAAGGGGGCCCCGGCCCACAAGGGGGGCCCTGACAAAAAAGGGGGGGGGCCTTTACTACAAAGGGGGCCCTGGCTACCCAAAAATGGCCCTGGGTACAAGGGGGGCCCGACAAAGGGGGGGCCCTGGCTTTCAAGGGGGGGCCCGGCTACAAAGGGGGGCCCTGGCTAAAAAGGGGGGGGGGCCCTGAAAACAAGGGGGGCCCTGACTACAAGGGGTTTCCCCGGCACAAGGGGGGCCCTGACTACAGGGGGCCCCCCGGCTACAATGGGGGGGCCCTGAATAAAAAAATGGTCCCTGGGAAAAAAGGGGGGGCTCTGACCCCAAGGGTCCCCGGGTACTAAGGGAAGGGCCCCCGGCTACCCAAAGGGGGGGCCCCGAAATACAAGGGGGCCCTTTGGGTACAAAAGGGGGGGGCCCCGGCTTTCCCAAAGGGGGGGCCCCAAAACAGGGGGTCCCCTGGCTACAAAGAGGGGGCCCCGGCTACAAGGGGGCCCCGGCTACAAAAGGGGGGCCCCGGCCCACAAAGAAAAGGGCCCCCGGGCTACAAAGAAAGGGGCCCCGGGTACCAAAGGGGGGGCCCCAACTACAGGGGGGCCCCTGGCTAACCAAAAGGGGGGGTTGGGGGTACTAGGTGGCCCTGGGGTAAAAGGGGGTCCCTGACTACAAGGAGTCCCTGGCCCACAAGGGGGGGCCCTGACTACAGAGGGGGCCCTGGGACCAAAAGGGGTCCCTGGCCTACCCAAAGGGGGTCCCGGCTACAAAGGGGGGGCCCCCTGACTACAAAGGGGGGGCCTGACTAAAAAGGGGGCCCTGGGTACAAAAAAAAAGGGGCCCTGGGTACAAGGGGGGTCCCGGGCTACAGGGGGGGCCCTGGCTACAAAGGGGGGCCCTGGGTTTCAAGGGGGGTCCCCCGGGTACCCAAAGGGGGGCCTGGGAAAAAGGGGGGGCCCCTGACTTTCAAAAAGGGTTCCCTGGCCCACAAGGGGGGCCCTGACTACAGGGGGGCCCTTTGGGTACAAAAGGGGGGCCCTGACTACAAGGGGGGGGGGGCCCCGACTACAAAGGGTTTTTCCCCGGGCTACAAGGGGGGCCCCCGACTACAGGGGGTCCCCCCCGGGAAAAAGGGGGGGCCCTGGATACAAAGGGGCCCCTGGCTACCAAAAGGGGGGGTTTTTGACTACCCGGGGTTCCCCCCGGGTACAAGGGAGCCCCTGGCTACAAGGGGGGCCCCCGAAAAACAAGGGGTTTCCCCGGGGTACAAAGGGGGGGGGCCCTGGCTACCAGGGGGGCCCTGACTACAGGGGGGTCCCTGGCTACAAAGAGGGCCCCTGGCTACAAGGGGGGGCCCCGGGTACCCCGGTGGGCCCTGGGGTACAAAGAGGACCCTGGCTACAAAGAGGGGCCCCAAGGGACAAAGTGGGGGCCCCGGTACAAAGGGAGCCCTGGCTACAAAAAGGGGGGCCCTGACTTTCAAAAGGGGCCCCGACTAAAAAGGGGTCCCTGGCCCACCACGGGGGGCCCGGCCCACCCCCACAGGGGGCCCCTGAAATACAAAGGGGAAACCCCGACTACAAGGGGGGCCCTGGCTACCTAAAAAGGGGGCCCCCCACTAAAAAAGGGTGCCCCTGGGTACCTAAAGGGGGGGCCCTGCACAAGGGGGCCCTGGCACCTACGGGGGGCCCGGCCCACCTAAAGGGGGGGCCCCGGCTACAAAAAGGGGCCCTGGCCCACAAAAAGGGGGCCCCCTTTTTTTTACTACAAAAGGGGGGGGTGGCCCACCTAAAAGGGGGCCCTGATACCTATAGGGGGGCCCTGGCTACCCAAAAAGGGGGGGCCCCCCACTACAAAGGTGGGCCCCCCGGCTACCTAAAGGGGGCCCTGAAATACAAGGGGGGCCCTGGCTACCTACAGGGGGGCCCCCGACACCTAAAGGGGGGCCTTACTACCTACAGGGGCCCTGACTACAAGGGGGGGGCCCGGGTAAACCCAAAGGAACGCCCCTTAAAACTACAGGGGGGCCCTACTACAAAAGGGGGGCCCTGGCTAAACCCAAAAAAACTAAAGGGGGCCCCGACAACCACACAGTAAACTAAAGGTGGGGGGGCCAGGGCTTCCTGCACAACCCAGCTAAAAGGGGGCCCCTAACTACCTGGTTTAAATACCTAAAAGGGGAAACCCCCAAATGCCCTGCAAACTACCTAAATTTAAAGGCCCTTAAAATGCCGTTTAAAATACTTTTAAAAGGGGAAACCCTAACTGCCTGTATACCCATCAAAAAGGGGGTCCCTAACTGCTTGCCAGCCTAAAATAAAGGGGGCCCTAACTACCTACACTTACCTAACTGGGAGAAACCCCCTACTTACAGACTGTGGCCTTGCCCATTTGGGCCCACCTACCCCAGGGGGCTTGTTTTACCTACCTGGTAATATAAAATTTTGAGGGGACAGCCCATTTGTTGTAGCATTATCCCCCAGGGGTTTGTCCTCTCCCCACCCCCAACCCCTTTGGGTACTAAGCCTTTAAAATTATGGGCTTTTAAACCCCCCCTCCCCCCCCCCCTGGGAAGTTTTGTACAGATTTTGGGAAAAAGGTAAAAGGGTGCCGGGGAAAAATTTAGGATTCCCCAAGATATTTTGTGTGTAATTTCTGCAGGGAAAAGCTGTGGCTGGGACAAAGTCATCCCTGGCGGTTGGGGGGAACCGGGTGCAGAGGAAAAGGGAAAAAGAACACTCATGCAAGGGAAAAGAACGACTCATCAGATAAGGTGGGCCCGGGGAGTCCCTGATTTCAGGGGTTATTTTACTTCTATATTGGATCAGTGCTGTATTCACTGTAATGTGATGTGACCTGAGCTGGTGTCTGACCTCTATGTGCAGGAACTTTGAGTTTCTCGGTTCACATATTTTGATCAAAAGATGTTTAAGCTGCCCACGACTTTCAACGTGATCTCAAATAGGGCAGTCCTACACTCTTTTACCTCTCAATAGAGCCACATCCAGGCCTATCACTGGTTCCACCGACCTCCTTTATCCAGAGAGAAAAAAAATAAAAACACCCAACCTGCAACCCTGCACTTCTTATGACAGCCTTTTGAGAAGTGGGCAGGTGCAGAAAATCAAATGGAGGCAGACCTTATGTGGTCTCCATAGGGAGGTGTTGTAGGTTATACCTGAGCTGGTGTCTGACCTCTATGTGGTCTCTATATGGCTGTGTTGTAGGTTATACCTGAGCTGGTGTCTGACCTCTATGTGGCGGTGTTGTAGGTTATACCTGAGCTGGTGTCTGACCACTATGTGGTCTCTATATGGTGATGTTGTAGGTTATACATGAGTTGTTGTCTGACCTCTATGTGGTCTCTATATGGATGTGTTGTAGGTTATACCTCAGCTGGTGTTGGAACTCTATGTGGTCTCCATATGGTGGTGTTGTAGGTTATACCTGAGCTGGTGTCTGACCTCTATGTGGTCTCTATATGGCGGTGTTGTAGGTTATACCTGAGCTGGTGTCTGACCTCTATGTGGTCTCTATATGGCGGTGTTGTAGGTTATACCTGAGATGGTGTCTGACCTCTATGTGTCTCTATGTGGCGTGGGTTTTTAGGTTATACCTGAGCTGGTGTCTGACCTCTATGTGGTGTCTATATGGCGTGTTGTAGGTTTAAACCTGAGCTGGTGTCAAACCCTCTATGTGGTCTCTATATGGCGGTGTTGTAGGTTATACCTGAGCTGGTGTCTAACCTCTATGGGGTCTCTATATGGCGGTGTTGTAGGTTATATCGGTGCAGGTATAATGCCAGCGTACATGTGTCCCTAATTGACCCTGTGATAGGAGTTAAACTTTTATTTTCTTGCTGGTGTTTATTTTAGAAGGTGGTGAGGTGCTTGACCAAGGAAACCTGGGGGGGGTTATTGTATTTTGGGTGGAGGGGGATATGGATGGAGCTACTTAGCCCTGTGTCTATGATATGTTAGACTGTGACAAATGTGTGACTACATTGTAATACACAATACAGTTCTGTTTTGCACACTGTGTTATGTGGTAAAATGGGTGCGTTTATGTCCGAGAGGCCGGTAATATTTTCATGTACAGTAGGGTGGGCCCCCCAAGATCAATTCCCCTGTGAGCCGCAAAACCCCCAGTCCGACACTGACCAAGAGTCACCTCTGCTGTGGAGGATAAGTTCATCTGAGTCACCAGCCTCAGAAATCGCAGGTTAACAGAAGCTCAGGTTAGAGACCAGGTCAATGCCACACAGAGTTCTGGGCAGCAGACACATCTCTACAACAACTGTTAAGGGGAGACTGTGTGCAGCAGGCCTTCATGGTAAAATAGCTGCTAGGAAACAACTGCTAAGGACAGGCAGCAAGCAGAAGAGACTTGTGTGGGCTAAAGAACACAAGGAATGGACATTAGACTAGTGGAAATCTGGGCTTTGGTCTGATGAGTCCAAATTTGAGATCTTTGGTTCCAACCACCGTGTCTTTGTGCACGAAAGAAAAGGTGAACAAAGGGGTTCCCACCTGAAGCATGGAGGAGGATGGGTGTGATGGTGGTTGGGGGTGCTTTGCTGGTTTGACACTGTTGGGGATTTATTCAGAATTGAAGGAATACTGAACCAGCATGGTTACCACAGCATCTTGCAGCGACTGCTATTCCATCCGGTTTGCGCTTAGTTGGACCATCATTTATTTTTCAACAGGACAATGACCCCAAACACACCTCCAGACTGTGTAAGGGCTATTTGACCAAGAAGGAGATGGTGGATGTGCTATGCTAGATGACCTGGCCTCCAGTCCCACCAGACCTGAACCCAATCGAGGTGGTTTGGGGTGAGCTGGACCGCAGAGTGAAGGCAAAAGGGCCAACAAGTGCTAAGTATCTCTGGGAACTCCTTCAGGACTGTTGGAAGACCATTTCAGGTGACAACTCTTTTAAGTCATCAAGGGGAATGCCAAGAGTGTGCAAAGCAGTATAACAAAGCTAAAGGCACCTACTTTGAAGAACCTAGATTCAAGACATATTTCAGTTGTTTTACACTTTTTTGTTAAGTATATAATAACAATGTGTTAAATTCATAGTTTTGATGTCTTCGGGGTGAATCTACATTTTTATAGTCATGAAAATACTAAAACTTTGGAATGAGAAGGTGTGTCCAAACTTTTGGTCTTATGTATTTTACATTTCGGTATATTTTCTTATAAAAAATATATTTACTACTCACAAAAAGTTGGGGATGTCCACAAAGCATACAAATATAAATACTTCAGCAAAAAGAAGATTAGAACCAGCGATTCTTCTGTGTTTAAAAATTTATGCCTTTATTTCCATCTGTGGATGTAGGGGGTAAGGGGATCGACCAACGCGTTTTGCGGGGATTCACATATTGCCCTTGTTACACGGTAAAAGCTTACATTTTTCTGTTTCGTCTTAAATAGCTAAAGGGGCGGTACTCACATTACGACGCATTTCCCCTTCAAAAAAAAATAACAAGCTAAAGCTACACTGTGGTATTACATTGAAATAATTACATTTATTATATACAATGTGATGGGTGTTATAAAAGGAATATGAATCAGAATCATTAGTAAATTTTAGGGTAAAAACAGTGATGAAAGAACAAATTTACAGATAAGAAACAAATAGAAACTTGGATGAATTTAAAAGGCTTCTTCTCATGCAACAAAAAAAATGCAACGTATGCAAACTGAGCATTAAAAAAGGAAAGTTTTATGGGACCAAACAAAAAAAAAACATACAAAATAAAAGATTTTATAAATTGTGACACAAATCACCTTATTTATGTAGTACAATGCATAGCCTGTAATATTCTCTATGTAGGAAGCACAATCCAAAAAGGGGAAAAAACACGCATTGCAGAACATAAAACCCAAATATAAAGAAAGGCAAAAGCACTTATCAGGGGTCACCAAACATTTCGTAGAATGCCATGAAAATTCTTTTAAACAGATTTTCTTTGGGTTTAATGGAATAGAAAAGGTAGAATGCCCCGTAAATGGAAGTGACTGGCAGACAATGTGCGTCTGCGAAAAGCTGCCTGGATATATGAACTAGAAAAAAGGGTTTTCCCTTGGGGAATGAACTATAGGAAAGATTTAGCCTATATTTACTAATGTATCTTATTCTTTATTTCTTTTATAACATCATCACATTGTATAATAAAATGAAAATTATTTCAATGTAATACCACAGGTAGCTTTTAGCTCTGTTATTTTTATTTGAAGGGAAATGACGTCGTAATGTGAGTACCCGCCCCTTTTAGTCTATTTAAGACGAAACAGAAAATTTTAAGCATTACCGTGAACAAGGGCAATATGTGAATGCCCGAAACGCGTTGGTCGATCCCCTGTGCCCCCTACATCCACGGATGGAAATAAAGGCATAAATTTTTAAACACAGAAGAATCGCTGGTTCTAATCTTTTTGCTGAAGTATTTGTCTAGCAGGTTACTGGAACCTGTAAACCCGTGCGATCACTGCTGTGAATTTCAAGCCAGGCAAAGAGGCTGGTGCAAAGGATTCCACATTATGGTGAGCAGCGTTCATTTGTATATGACATACAAATATAACATTGGTTTTAACTTGCATTATACACACAATAATATATGTAGATTATAAATACACACAATGTCTAACACAGTATACATGACGCTGCAGAATACAGATCTGCCACTTAAAATGGTTTTCCAGCTTAAAATATTAGATGAAAAAGAACAAAAATGTACTCAACTTTGCATTCATAGCCGATCCCTGTTTACTACCTATTCCACTGAATGATGTATGCAAGCAATCAGTGACTTCAGTGGTCATGTGCCGTTCCATTGGCATCACTTCTAAGGAAGTGAACGACACATGACCTTGAAGCCATTGATTGACTGCAGTGGTCACACACACCTTTCAGAGGGATAGTAAACAGAGACCAGAAATACAGCTGGCTGGATTGGCAGTGAATGCAAAGGTGAGTAAGTTTTTTTTATTTCCTCCATATTGGATTTATTTTTATTGTTGCTAATGGTGACTTTACTTTAAATTCCCATCACCATTATCAAAATCGGGTATGCTTTTACAACTACACTAAACATACAAATTTACAGTAATGTATATGATCACTGCACACATACACGCTTGCATGTTCACTATATACAGACGCTATATAGATTCAAACTAACATGCTGTCCATACAGTGTTCTCCTGTCTGTGGTATCTGATGAATACCATGATGGAGCCATGACAGCTCCATAAAAATCAATAGACCAAGAATAGTCCAATTAGTACTACGTATGCTCTATTTGCTACATGTATACACTTTCTGTGTGGGACACTTGAAGCATGCATGTTTTGCAAATAGAGCAAATGTAGTTCAAATTGGACTATGCTCGGTCAATTGATTTCAATGGGTTGTTATGGCTCCTTGATAGTATCTGTCAGGGTATCTTTTTTCACTGTATTCTGAAAGATACTACTGAAAGAGAGACAAAATGCGATGTGAACACAGCCATACATATGTACACTCACTCCATATATACAGACATGAATGCTCATGAGGCATGCACACAAATATACATGCACGTACACATTCTCATATACACAGACACACATGCAGAGTACCTGTTAGCTTGAACAAACATATGTAAACTCATTACATATGTACAACATACATACAAATTTAAGCTATACACACACAAAAAAAGAATATATAAATGAACCGGTGCAGACATATATAACTCCAGGTCCTCAAGCCAGCAAAAGCCAGAAAATCCAGTGACTGCAGAACTCTTATTTCTATATTTCTTACACTTGATATATTGCTAATTGCCACACTTATTTAAACAGCACTTTGTTCACATATCAGTATGATTGAAAAAGGTTCTGGAATGGAACTGAAACATTGTGCAATATGGTTTTAGAATTTTTTTTTACTTTTGGGAGTGCTGCAACCATTGGACTTATATATATGTGTATATTTGAACATATATTTATGCATATACATATACTATGTATATACAGTATACAGATATATATATATAAATTTACACATATATACTGTATTTTTCAGACTATAAGATGCACTTTTTGCTCCCCAAATTTGGGGGGAAAAACAGGGGTGCGGAGGCTGGAGAAGAGCCATGCTGTGGGAAGCTGGCGGCGGAGTTCAAAGGCTTAAACCCAGCCACCGGCTTCCCGCAGCATTGCTCTTCTCAAGCCTCCTGCTGGCTAGAGACAGCTCGATGCGGGCGGTGGCGGCAATAAGGTGCGGGCGGGAGGTGACAGTAAGGTACGTGTGGTGGCAGTTACGTGCGGGCGGGCAGCGGCAGTGGATAGCAGCAGGGATTTAGCTGGATCCATCCCTGCTTCTAACACCTTAGACGCTGCCAATGCTGCACACCGCTCCTCCGTCTGATCACTCTCCCCCGCAATGTAATTGCAGGGGGGGCGATCAGTTGTTATGGCAGCAGGAAGCCTCATGCAAGCTTTCACAGCTGACATGTATGTACACCTAGTACACACTGCCCAAGGTAGGGTGTATTAGGTAATGAATGAAAGTCCTATGTACAGCAGTACAACAGTACTGCTGTATATGGGACAAGGAAGTGTGCCCTTTAGTGGTCAAGTACCCTAGGGGGACTAAGTATTAAAGAAAAAAAAGATTTATTTATTTTTTTTTTTTATTAATTTTAAACCATCCCTCTTTTGCCGTTTTAGCAATAAAAAAATAAAATAGTCACACATATTTGGTTCAATGTATTAAAATACAACAGCATTTATCCCATTCGCTGAACACTGTAGGAGAAAAAATTCCAAACACCAAAACTGTGTTTTTTTGGTCGTTTAATATCCTCAACAAAATTGAAATAAAAAGTGATCAAAAATTCACATCTATTCCAAAATGGTACCAATAAAAACTACACTTCATTCTGCACATTTTGCTTAAATTTTTTTCCCTATTTTCCTCCTCTAAAACATAGGTGCGTGTTATGGTCCGGTGTGTCATATAGTCCGAAAAATACGGTATTTAGTGACAGAGTGACTTTAGATCGCAAGTTTCTGTCACTGGACAGGTTGAGCAAGAGGTCTGCAACATGTGTGCCATGGAGGGGCCAGGTATTGATGGGGGAAGCCAACGGTTTGGGGTCGGTAATGCTAGGTTACTGACATGTATTGTAGCCGTTATTATGGCTATGCATGGGCTGGCTTCCTTGGAACGGCTGTAGTGTTGGGTGGGAGGCCGTTCAAATGTTCCAGGACAGGCTTTTGTCTAGTCTTGGGAGTCACAAAAAGAGGTGTGGTTTGCTGCCTAAAGTTTGGAGCAACAGTGGAGCTGGTGAAAGGAGGTTCCTACCCCAGGCTTAAAGGGGTGTTCTGGGCCCTAACATTGCTCGTTTGTCTAGCGGGATATGAGGAGAAATAGAAGAGAAACCTTATACTTACCTCCTAGACACCCCTGTACACACCCGGCTGCCGGTGCGTTCACCGCCACTTAGAGAGTACCTATCACCTCCACACAAACACACAAAATATAGTAGTAGATGAATTTATAAGACTTTTTTTTCAATACATGTCATTAGCAATCCAGAGTGCTCATGTCAGTATTACAGGGGGACAGATTTTACTTTTACTTTCTTACCAGAGCTAAGGGATTCTTTCTGTTGAGACATACCAACTGTGCATGGGGAGCTGACTGCATAGCTACTTGCACAGGGTGATCTGAGTCTGTCACTGCATACACTGCAAGCACAGCACACTGAGGAGAGTGTGACGGGATATACAGGCATCTAAATTACACTACTGCTAATGTTATATCCAGCACAGACAAAGCAGCCCAGAGAAAACCAGCGCTTTTTTAAAAAACTGAATTACAGGTTAAACGCTTTGATTTTCCTAATGAAGCATATTTAAGGAAGTGTTTGTATTTTAGTCTCATGTTACTTCATGAGGTTTCTCTGGAGGTGATAGGTACTCTTTAAGCAGTGAAAGGTTTTCATTCACTTGACCGCCGCAGACAATTACAGGTCACCGAGGTCACGTGGACATGACGTTGTGGCCTGTTATTGGCTGCACCTGTCACATGAACGATGGACGTTCACTGCTTACTTCTGGGTTGAACGTACCGCAGCCAGGAGTGAAAGGGAGCGTTCGTGAGGTAAGTATGAGGTTTCTCTTCTATTTCTACTTACACCTCGACAGAGAAACGAGCAATATTAGTGCCCAGAACACCCTAAGGAAAGCAGGTATTGTGTATAGTGACTGTGTATAGTGACTGTACTGGTGGTGCTGGGTGTTAGGTCCAGACCACATGTAGAGAGGGACTCTATGTGGCCAGACAGCTGAGGTTTTTGTTTGTATTTTGTTAGTGCTTTGTATGCTGACCTGTGCCTGAATAAAGCTGACTGAGGCCAGTTTTGAAACTACTGCCTGTGTCACAGTGGCATATGTTGGATGCCATAATGGTTATACCGAACGACGGTGATCCCAGAAGTGATCTGACTGATCCATGGGCCTATCCAAGATGGCAGCTGAACAGTGAGCAGAACTGACTTCTCCAATTTTAATACACTTTAAAGAGCACCAGGTCCATGGCAATGCCCTATCCTTAGTAAGTCACCCTTCATTAACATGCTGCAACAAAATCCAGCCACTAAAAAGCATTATTTTTAATAAAAAAAAGTTTCCTATTAAAGTGCTGCCCTCTAAACTGTGCTGCACCAGGCACCTGCCCTCGAGTGCCTAATGGCAAATACGGCCTTGAATACACTCCTAATACGACTGTGGAAAACTTTCCTTAAAGTAAAGATGTCCTTAAGTAAAGATTAAAAAATTCCTTTGCCTTTTCCCACATTTTATGTCCAATAGTGACTTAGTATCTACACTCCTGATAATACAGTGCATTTAACCCATTACCGACATTGGACATACCGATAAGTCTTGGCTGGAAAGGTGTTCCTTCAAATGGACATATGGGTACATCCTGGACATCGTACGGGCTCACAAACGGAGCTCGCACGATTGCCGCACGGAACCAGTTGTATATTACAGCTGGTCCCATACTCTTGCTTAAAAACCCCAAAGAAAGACGAGAGTATAGGTTAAAACATCATTTTATTACTTACAAATATTAAAAATAGAATACAAAACAATGTGTCCATAAGAATCCAAGACAAAAAGGTGAACAGGGTCCATGCACTGATAAAAAGTGACATTGTTCCCAAAGGTAAAGTAGGAGTCAAACAGTAAAACTATAGTTCCCACGACAAACAAAGGGGGCCATGGGAAATTACATAGTCAATAGCAAACATAAAAATATTAGGTTTTGGCCACCTTCCTTTTTTCTTAATGCATCTATTCCACCTGTTTCAAGCGCCCTGCATCCTTCCTTGCGGGATTGAATGCCCCACCAAACACCTCAAAAAAGAAAAAACAAAGTTTCTGATTACTGGAAAATAAAAAAAAAATTTTTTGTAAAAATTTAAATAATTAAGCAAAACAAATTTTAACCCAGCACATAGAACAAGGATGAGAGTGACCAAAAAGGAATCAAACATCGAAACCAAAATTCTAAAAGTGTTTTTTCTAGTAAACCCATTAAAATAAAACAGGCTCTCGAAAAGGTTTTCCCCCCTTGGAGGGAATAGGTTTTTAATGTTGCAGTATACAAAGAAATAACCCAAATTTTGAATCAAATACCAATATAATAAAGTTTACAAAAAAAGGGGGTTTTTCCAATTTTCGATAGCCCACCATGGGGTTTTTACTTGATACACTGCACTGAATGTAAAAAATCTTTAGTAGGAACATATAAGAAAAATTAAAACGCGCATATATGAACATTGGCGGGGATTAAAAAACTCTGCACACCAGTCAGGCGCAGTCAAACATTTCTTAGAAAAACATTTGGGGTTACTTACTTTTTTCGTTTCCATGTCTTAGAAAAGGGTTGCAAACCCCCAAGGGAGGTGATTGGAGCGCTTGGTCGCATTCGGAAGCCCCTTTGGGTTTGGGGTTGAAAACCAAGCCCCAAACGGACTTAATTATCTAACGATTTATTTTTATTATTAGGTTTTAACCATGCATGTTGAATTGGTTTTTGTGTTGGTTTTTTTTTAAAGAGTCTATCACATAATCTGATTTCTTACAGAAATGACGTATAAAACACTCCCATATACTATATATTTTGAGCATTCGTCAGATTTGTTTATGCTGTAACAAAGGGGAATATGCAAATGCCCGAAAACCGTTACTCTGCCCCGCTAACTGATTTTATCCCTTTTTACCAATCCTTTAATAAATAGCCGATTTTTGCCCGAAAGCTGGATTGGAGGAATTCTTCGGTTCCTTTTTTTTTTTTGTTTTTTCTTATGTGAGTCCGTTTGGTCGTGGGCCATTCAACCAAGCAAGGAAGGGGCAGCGGGGCTTGAAACAGGTGAATAGACACTAAGAAAGAAGGAATTGACCAAACCAAATTTCTAGTTTGCTATTTTTTTATATAAAAACGACCTTTAAGGCTGGCCCCTCCCAAAACTTTTCAATTTATTTGTCTATTCCACCGTATAATTTTGGAGGGACAAGGGATTTAAGGTTGGACTTTTTTTGACATCTATTTCAAATCCATACATTTAAAAAACAGTTTTTTTTCCCTGCATGCAAATAACCATCTATTTCATGGGACAGAAAAACAAATTGGAACAAGTTTCGGAAAAGGTTCTGAAACACCCTTGAAAATGAGGATCAAAAATACTTAATTAAAATTGAAAAACTCCAAACGCATGAAATGAAACATGGTGGGACCGGAACTTTTAAGCACTTTTTTGAAAAGAAAATTATTCCCCAAAGGGCACGTCCTTAAAAAGGTACCTACGTTTATTTATACAAATGACTTCATGTTAAAAGGAACCAAGTTTTATCGGAAATGCATTGCAGTTTAATTAATCATAAAAATTTGAAAGTGATAAATTTTAAATTTGAAAATCAAATAGAAACAAAAAACAAAATTTTTACAATTTAAAGTTTAAACAAATTACGAAGTATGAAACAAAAATCAAAAATAATATTGAGAAGATTGAGAAAATAATTATGGACACAAGAAAAATAAATAAAACGAGATTTGGGGAGGATTACAATAACAACAAAGTATATACCTGGCTTTTGAATAATAGACTACTAGATCCATACAAAAGGAACTTTTCATACAAAAAATCTTCAAGAAAAGAAAAGAAGTTAGCTTCTCTATCTAAACACAAAAAAAATGAGCCATCAGTTTTCGAAAATTCAAGCAGTGAAAGAGCACCAAAAACAAAAACAAAGAAAAAATCAAGAGGAACAGGACAAGCATCAACACAAAAAAAGGAGAGGACAGGATACACGCCACAAAAACAAAAGACCCGACCAAAAAAAACTGGAAAAAAGAAATAGTAAAAAAAAAAAGAAAAAAATTTTGATTTTGTATCCTGACCCCTTTTATTTCTAACACTGCAAAAGGGGTCAGGTACTTGAAAAAGGACTCAATTTTTTTCCAACACAAATTTTGACCTTTTGATACCTTTAAGTAATAGATGTTTAAAGATCTTTGACTGTTAAAAAAAATTTTTTTGGGGATAAAGTTACTGAAGGAGTAAGTAAGGAAATTGTGATCAACAAATTGGGAAAAAGAATTTAATACCTTATGTTTATAAAAAAACAGCAGCATTAAAATGTCTTTGAAAGAAAGGAAGATTTTTCGGTCACAATAAAATAGATGCAATGATATAGCCCAAACAGACCATAATTTTTTTGTTTTCCCCCCCTTAAATCCAGAGTTAGTGCTAGGGACCCTTTCCAGGCTACCATGGACGGGCCCCTTAAAAATTATATAATAAACGATGGGGGAAAGCAAAAAATTTCAAAAAAAATCTAAAATGGGGAAATTTAAAGCTTAAAAGGGAATTTTGAAGGATAACTCAAATCGGTAATCAAAAAATCAAAAAAGGGGGGAAAGTAAACAATTTTGGGGATGCGGGATTATATCAATACAAAGAATAAAATTCTAAAAGAAACAAACATACCCCAAATTAAAAATCAGATCCCAAAAACTATACAAGAAAAATTCACAAAGTTTTATAAAGGGAGGGTCTAATATTAGGGCTATAACACAAAAACAACGTCATTTTTTTAGAGTTAAAAATCCGGGACCCCAGAATAATTGTACCCCAAAAAATTTCAAAAGGGATTTTTTTCCCTCCCCCTTTGCGTCCATAATTTCAAGAAAGGTAGCATAGGAGAGCGCCTAGCTTTTGGGATAGAAAGGTATCTTAAACCTATTGTCCAAACCACCGGGCTACCTAAAGATGTTTTCCCTGTTCTGAGGTCTTTAAAGAATGTACAATGGTCACCCCAGTTCCTGTTTTATTTTGGACTAGAAACCTTTTTTCCAAAATACCACATACAGTTCGTTTTGCTTTACAACATCATTGCAAAAAACCAGTTTTTAGATGAAGGTTTGCAGATTTTCATTTTAGAAACGTAGATTTTTTGTTCAGAACAACTATTTCCTTTTGAAAATGATTTTTTCTAAAATTTAAAACCGGGGGCTCCTATGGGGGCCACTTCTTCGCCCACTTTGAAAATTTTATTTGTTTCATGGGGGGAAACCCCAATTTATTTTTGACGAAAAAACCCTATAGTTTTGATATACTCGGTAGGGCGATATTAAAAACTGTTAAACTCTGGGAGGGGAAAAAGGCGTCCTACCAATTTATCACCATGTAAAATGGCAATTATTTTAATTTGCATTTACACATACGTCCCAAAAATAAAAATTTCCCTTCTTGATTTGGGGAAATTTGAAGGGGATCAATAATAAGAAAATAAAAACAAAATTACATGCAAGCCAATTAGCTAACACCTTTTAAGAGCAACAGTAACCATTCAGCATACGTTTATTTCCATACCAGTGGGAGAGTTTTTTTAAAGCACGCAGGCTTGTTTTTAGAAGAAGAGGATTTTTTAAAAGAATGAATGTATTAACGAAAGATTTTAAAACAAAGAAATACACAAAAAAAACAAATAATAAAAAATAAAATCCCAAAACAAAAAAGAGAACACAAGAACAATTATTTAAAACCCCGAGATGTGAAAATGGGGGTTTAAAATTTGCAAAAAAATTTTTTAAACCAATTACCTTTTTCACCCCCTATATTCTGTTACTGGGAAAATCAAAAAAAAATTTTTGTAAAAATTTTTAAAAATATTTAAACAAGACGAATTTTTTCCCCGCATCAAGAACAAGGGGTGAGATGTGTACCAAAAAGGAATCAAAAAATCGGAAACCAAATACAAAAATGTTTTTTTTAGTAAAACCTTAATAATAAAACAGGGTCTCATAAAGGGTTTCCCCCCCGGGGAGGGAAAGGGTAAGTTTCAGTATACAAAGAAATAACCACATTGAATCAAATACCAATTAGATAAATTACAAAATAAAGGGTTTTTTCCAATTTGCAATAGCCACCATGTGGTTTACTTATACACTCACGAATTAAAATCTTTTGTAGGAACGTATAAGAAAAAAATTAAAACGCCATATAAAAAACATTGGGGGATTAAAAAACAATCTCACACCATCAGGCGCAGTCAAAAAATTCTTTGAAAAACTTTAGGTGTACTTTCTTCTTTCTGTTTTCCCTGTCATAGAAAAGGTGCTAAACCCCCAAAAAGGGGTATTGGGGCCTTGGTCCCAGCGGGAAGCCTTTTGGGTTTGGGGGTTGAAAACCCAAACCCCAAAAGGACTTAATTTTCGAACATTATTGTATAATATTAGGTTTAAAAACCCGCATGTTTTAATTGTTTAGTTGTTGTTTTTTTTTTTAACGAGTCATGCACATAACTGATTGCATCCGGAAATGACGTATGAAAACACCCCATATACTATATATTTTGGCATTCGCAGATTTTTTGTTATGCGGAACAAGGCAAAATGCAATATGCCCGAAAAAGCGTTTGCTCTGCCCGCTAACTGTATTTTTATCCCTTTTTTACCGAATCCTTAAAAAATAGCCATTTTTTTCAGAAAGCGGGTTGGGGGGAATTTTTCGGTTCCTTTTTTTTTTGTAAATTTCATATGTTTTTATATTAACCGATAGCCAAAAGGGAACCAAAAATACAGATATTGGTAACCGCAAGTTCTTACCAGTGATGGACCCCGGCGAACACCCACCCCAACGCACGTTTCGTGTCAAATGACGCATCAAATGACGCTTCCTTTTGCAATTATGTTACAAAATACATGATGCTTGAGAAAGGGGGGAGTACCCAGAAACGTCGCGTTGCACACACACCAGACCAGCCGTCGAAGCAGCATGATGTACGACACCTGACAAGCTGCGCGAGCTGCAGGGAGAAGCGTCCAGAGTTCAGGGTCTCACTAGGACTCACTACTCCACGTTTGGAGAGCTACAATAACTGCAAGTGTTTACTCAACTTTGTGAGAAACTTTATATTGCATTTAAATACTTAAAAATTTTGATACAAGTTTTAAAAAGAACCTTTATGAAGTATCTTTCAGGAATGTTTCATTGGGGAGTATCTTTTAACATAATTGTTGCAAATCGAGAGCTGCTTAGCGAGGTGAAAGTGCCTACGACTAGTACTCCTTTGAGTGAGAGTTTTAAAATTCTTAATAAGGTCTTAACATTCTGTACTGTACCATTAACTCTGTTTGCCCACAACCGACAGAGGTCACGTCTGGGCACGGCGATTAACCTCTAGTTGCCACGTGTCAATCTCTGAGTCTTAAAGAGTAAGAAAAAATAAAAAAAAACTCAAACTCTATAAAAATAAAATAAAACACACGTACACCACCCTTCTCCCCTATTATACAAACGCCAAATCTTGTCCCCAAAGAGATCACAAAAATAAATAAAGTGCACAGAATAATTGGTATGCCGCATGCCACAAACGCACCAAGTCCTATAGATCTGTCCATTATATTTTAAATCACCGCATGAAATGCAAAACTCTTGTAAGACAATCAACACGAAAAAAACATTAGCTTGCAACTGCCATTTACTCCTCGATATCAAAAACCATTTTTTTAAAGGCCCAATGTTAAAAAAAAACTGTGGAAACCTGTGGGCTCCAAATGCATAATACAAACCTCACCAACATGGGGACATCTGAGTGTGTTGAATATAAAATAGGTGTGAGACTTCTGAACAGAGGTTTCACCTGTTTTTTGGTCTCTACTTTGGGGGCTTGCACACAGCCAAAATCTGCATTCCAAAGTCCAGACACATAAGGCGATTCCAGTCCCTGTAATAATCCACGGTGCAACCCCTCAAACAACAGATTCCAGCTACAATTAGCGTATTGACGGGTACTGGGAAGAAAATTGCTCATAATTATGGCGGATTGTATTTTTTACCATGATTCCTTGTGAAATAAATAGTTTCGCAGTGTATAGATGGCAGAACTGTTGGAATTTTATTCTATTCAATTTTCTCACTGCCTACACGCAACATTTTATTTTTTAAAAAAAAAAACAACCTGGGGTCGAATTACTCACGTAGCAACTCCCTGCATAAGGATTCCCTTAAAGAGGGTGTAGTCTCCCATATGAGGGTCTCTTAATTATGGATGTGTATTTACTTGATAGCGACCTGAGGTGTCCGCAAACCTGAATGGGTGCCTAAAAAAATTATAAAAAAAAATGAGACCTCCAAAGTCCCGTAAGTGCTCCTCTCTATTTTGTAGGCTTGTGGTTAAGTCAAATAGCACACTAAGGTGCAACACAAGGAGATATCTCTAAAAACAGTAGAATTGGGGAAATGCGATTTCGTCGGAGTTGCATTTACTTAGTAACACATCTGTCGTGTTCCGTGAATAATGGATTAAAAAATTGAGAAATTCTACAAAAGAAAGCGGATAAATATTCAATTTCACCTCCCACCTCTGCTTGAATTATATGTGTAATTAAAGTCCAATAGAGTAGCATCCAAATGCGCTGTTTTTGAAGGCTACTCATTATCTTAGATGGGTCCATTTATGGAGTATCTAACACACAAATCCCGCAAAGCCACTGTCAGAACTGGCCTAGGTCTTAAAAAAAAATCATCCTGGCAAAAATCTTGAAAATGGGGATAAGAACATTACAAAACATATTGTAAAACCGCCCATTGTAAAAAAAAAAAAGTACATTTACTATAAATAGATGCAATATACAATAGACATATGGTAGATATCTATCATCAAAACTATTTTTGGTGTCTGGAATCAGCAATCTGTCATATCCGACAGAATTTTTCGGAACTTTTGAAATGGCAAATTTAATTCTAAATTTTCTCACAACATTGTCGATTCTTTTTTCACATCAAGTCAGGATTGTAATGGACCAAACAGTTCTTTACAACTAAAAGCAACAATGTAAACATGAGAAAACATTACTATGAATCTCACATAGATACGTGTAAAAGCATCAAAAAGTTATTCCTCCTCCATTAAATCCCGAAACACATTTCAATATTCAAAAAATGGAACTTCAGTCTTTGGTCCAAAATTGGCTTGCCGCTGGTAAAGGGTTTAAATACACCACCGGGGATGTATTTCCAAGCTTGTTATTTACCCATTCAAACACATCTTTCCCTAGTGTGTAAGCCTTCTCATTTATATACCAAACCTTTTCACATACGGTATAGCTCCTCATAAAATGCCAAGGAAACATCTTTAACAACAACTGTGAAAATGCGGAACATTAGATTCACTAAAAAAGTAATTTGTTCTATGATCATACGCTCAATCCTTTGAGTGAATTTTGGCGCTTTCCAACTGTCCATGTCTTCTTTTGAGATGCAATAAAAAGTTGAGCAGATGTGGTTTCAAACCAGTAAGAGAAGAGAAAGTGTGGTGGCTGCTTTCCTTGGTGACATTTGGTTGGTGTATATTCAGAAGATTCAAGGCACACTTACCCAGCATGCCGTCTTAATATCTCAGGTCATAATGCATGCATGCCGATCCAAACTCCCTCGGTTATACTTATTAGACCACTCATGTCTGTTTTTCTCTAAATGCGACATTGACCCCGTAACAAACCTGCCAGGCATGTAAGGGCTTTTGAGTTGGGTCCTCTCACTGTGGCCTTCCCCGTCTCTGCTGTCTGACTACCACGTTCTTATGAGGTTGGCATGCGGCCCGTTTACGGCTTGCAGTATCGGCTCATTCCCCCTGTCCCAAGACATGCCTTTCTGAGGGTACTTGTTGAAGTCACAGCCCTTTGCCTAAAAATTGGTGCCTTTAAAGTGTTTGCAGCACTAATTTCAATTTAAAATTTGATTTATTCACAGGAATAAAAGATTTGCATCTTTCTGCACGTAAACTTATTTTCAAAAAGATTTTTCATCAGGGTGATGGGTCTGAATTTTTTTCAACTGTGGAAGAACGGGAGGCTGTGTGGAACTCTATAAAGGTCTTTTGGACGGAACTTGACTCGTGGTGGAGGAAAGATTGGTTCCTGTCTCTCCCACTTCCAAAACTAAAAAAATGTCCTTTACCCCTCCTCTATGTGCGATTCTCTCGAATACTAATAAATTTAAATATTGTGGAGAGTGGTTTAAAGAGTCAAATTTGAGAAAATTGATCCATCTGTAAGAGGGATAACACAGTATGTAATGGAATCATCAAAGAAAAGTGGAACGAGAGACTTCACCAACGTAAACTTGATAATCAAACCTGCTGAAAAGCGGGAAATGCGCTTGTCATCAGCTTGGCCAACAAAAAATGAAAGACAAGAGAGGCATTACATCCAAGCTATCGTGATCACTGCAATTTACAAAAAACTAACGTTTAAACGCCTTTTTTTCAATTTAGTGTGAGACTTTCCTCAAGTTCCTGGATGGTGCTTTTCAGCGTAAAGGTTGAATTAACCTCAACAAACACCCGAAGAATCTTAATTTATCCCTACTTAGCCAAGTGTGTGTATCCAATCTATCTCTATATCAAAAAACCTCTTATTACCTAAAATCCATAATCATCGGCATCAACACTCACCTGGGCGGCCTATAGTCTCGGGTAAGAACAACTTATGTGAACCACTATGCAAAATATATTGATCAAAGTTTACTACACCTTTTTTGAAAAACCCAACCGATCGAGTGTAACATCTAAAATAATTCATCAGATATTCAAAACAAAATGAAAGCTCTACAATTTTGAGATTCAGATATGCTTTAGTAACAATGGATGTCTTTTATAGTGCCTTGTATACGTGCGTAAAATGCATAGTGCCTTGTTTGGAGGCAGTACTTTTTATTCTTATTCTTCATCCAATTTTGATTCTGATTTTTGTAGAGGTTTATTTTGGGTAGTGTTTAGCAGTCTTGATCATTCACACAAATTTTTTTCTTTATAGGTTGATGTCGTTTTTATTTGCAATGGTAGCAGTGGAGAGTTGCCATGGGGTGCTGTACGGTTCGTTGGATCCCGCCTGGACCACCGGCAAGCGGTGGTAGATAAGGCCCCGGTCCATGGAACGAAACTATAGCCCCCGTTTCACCACGCCCCTCGCAAAGATCCGGGATGGACCTTTGCCTTGCGGCCTGAGGCTACCAGGTCAGTTACCTCCTGACGTGACTCTGCGTTGTTGGTGGCAGGCCCTGGTACTGTGCGTAAGGTACAAAATGATCGTAGATTCCAACAGGCCGTAGTCGAGGACATGGCAGACAGTTCGAGGGCATGCAGTCAAAGGTTCGTGGTCAGAGACGACAGACGGTCAGGGCAGGCGGCAAACAGGCAAGGTCAGGGAACGTACAGCGGAACGGACTGGGTTACAGAGATATCGGATAAGCAACTACGGACAGAATACTACTCCAAACACTCCACTAGGGCACAACCAACAATCTGCAACAGGTGCCGGGTCGGGATACAGTTATAAAGGACCAGCGCGCCGGCAATAATCAATTCTCTTACCGGACACTGTCCCAGTTATAAATACTAGACCTCAGGATCCGTCGCGGCATTCGGGGCTAGGGAGGCGCGGCATCGCGCACAAGACGGCCGGGGACGGACAGGAGCAACCGGTCACCGACGTCGGGCCAGTTTAAGGCCAGCCGGCGTGGGACCGAGGGCGTGGCCGTGCGAGGGGGGGTGGTAGACCGCGGATGGCCCATGGCGCCGGCATCCATGTGGCTTAGCGGTCGTAAAACGGCAGCATGTGGCAGCGCCGGCGCACGCGGCTCCTGCCATGACATACCCCCACCCACTTCCCCTTAGGTCTCCCCCTCTTTTTTCTTTGAACCTAGCCATGAGATCAGTTGACAAGATCTTGCCTTCCGCTCCCACGAACAGCTTCCTACTTGCCCGAACCCCTTCCAGGACGATGAGAAAGAACCTGCTTCCCCACCCTCACTGTAATTCAGAGCCAAGCACCTCCTTGAACCACAAAGATTGTTATCCGATTCCCGCCACAGGAGAAGGCGAGAACAGCTCCGACGGGAGAAGCGATTACAGCACCACAGCTTGGGAGACGAGAAATTGAAAGCGTATCAGGAACGGACACGCAGTAGTGAGGCCAAGCGAGCTTGTGTAGGAGAACCGGGATTAAAGCTGACATCAGTACCACAAAAGTGCCCACTATATTTCAGGCGCCAACTTGTCTAGACTGTGGACAACCTTACATAACAAATGTATCGGGACCATCAGCCAAACCCTATTCACCAGGTCTTAACTACAGGGGAGTCCTCACGGCACGCTATTCCTTGCGGCCTGTAACTTAGTACATGAGTGGATAGGCGCTGGGAAGCAGGGCCGAACGATTGACCTGCCAGAGTCTGACTTCGATGTCCTACTTGGCATCCACTTCAGGGACACGGACACCAAATACGTGCTAGGTGGGAAGGCTGTAGGGCTTGGAAGAAACCCAAATCACAATAAAAAAGGGTGCAGGTCTGTTAGCAGACTCCGAGTCTAGGGAATTTGTATGAGAATTCCGCCCAGGGGAGAGAAGTCGCAGATACCAAAGTTAATCCTATTGCCCGGGCAGACACAAAATGTCGCAGATTAGTGCCTAACATGTTAATGGATGACACCTCTCCCCTGCCCTTTGGTACCCTGAGGGATGAGTATGGGCAGATTTAAGACAAGTCCAGTCCTGGTACCCGTAACTGAGTACACAGATGCCCGCGCAAGATATTGATAGACCACCAACCTTGGACTCTCCTATCAGAGGTGATGTGGGCGAGCGGGAGCCGCATTAACCGTAAAGATGTCTATGGTGGGAAAGAAGAGCTTGGACTAACTGGGCGTGACGAGGTAAACAGGCCGGCAGGAGCCACCAAATTGTAAGCCTTACTTTGTGAAAACCTGTCAACACACCACCCAAAGTATGACCGTGTTTTCTCCGGATGAAGCGGCAGAACAGTCTGACAAGGTCCCACCTACAATAATGGGTTCCACGGTTTATTCTCATCCGCACAGAGATAGCAGAATCGGACCTGCGGGTCTGAGGCTGGGACCTTTTTACGAAGCACAAGCAGGGCACAGCAGAGACAAAGTCCCCGAAAGTCTTGCAATGAGAGAGGCCACCATGTTATCGTGGAGATGAGATTTTGTGCGCGGACTGTGAAATCCCAGGATGGCGCCCGCAGTTTGAGACCAATGTCCCCATTTAAGATTCAGAAAGCCGCAAAGCAGACCGGTGACGTAGGTCACCTGGAGGTACCAGTGTTTAATGATTTCACAGGAGCAGGCATCAATAAATCCTGGTTCATGAAGGACTACATGTGTGCTAGTAGGGGTGGTCTCCAACCCACCGTAAACAGAGGATCTCGAGAGATTCAGTCTGCCCTGATGACGTTATTTTATTTCAGTTCCTGTCGGAAGTGTTAGGAGGAAATTAAAGCTAGCGAAGATAAAGCGACCACGCTGTGCTTGACGCGGATACAACAACGCTGGGCTGCATTGCAGATAGAGAATTTTCTTGCGTGATCCCGTCTGTATATCTCGAGTGGGTGGAGAGCCCCTTCCAAGCAGGTTGACTCCATACTTCTAAGGGCCAATTTTATAGCAAGATAGTTCCCGGTCACCCAATGGTGTAGTTTGCGCCGCACCGGCAGGGCGCAGGTCTTGGAGAACGGAACCCACCTCACGATTGGCCACTTTTCCCGGAGGAGTTCTTCTGAAGAAGAACGGGCGCCGGCACCAACTGCGATACGGGCCGTCGAGCTTCAGAAAGACAAACGGGCGGCGCTGAGGTTCCTTCAACTCGAAGAGAACCGAGGAAGGCGGGACAGCGAAAGTGGCTTTCAGACGTTTTGAACGCCCTCCATGAGTCCCCGGATGCCAGATTTGGGTCGGCACCCTTCTTGTGAGGGCCACCATGGGTTGGCCACCAGAGATGATAACTATGGAGGAATATAATATCCTATATATTTATGTGGCAAAGCCGTACAAAGCGGTGGAATGGCCCGTCAGGCCCACTGGACGAGGCCATTGTGGCAGACTCTGAGGCCAGCTTAGTAGCAGGGTCCATACTGAAGTCCCTGAATCAGACATGATGTAACCCTAAAAAGGGCAGTGACGTGCATATCGAAACAGACGACTTTTTCCCAGCTTTGCATAAAGTTGGTGACTCCGGAGACGTCCCTGAAGGCACCCTCGGCGGACGTGGTGACGTGGTGTCTCCAGGGTCTTGGGAAAACAGATAAAAAATGAAGGAATGTCGACCCGATAGACAATTTTACACAAACGTATAGCAGGTTCGCCGGAAGAGATCTCATTCCACAATCGAAAGTTATTGGAAAACAGCCGAGCGTTTACAGAACCGAAATGGCATGAACGAATACTCGGAAAAGGGCCACGCACGGTGTATAAAGGCGCTGTATTCTCCACGCTATTTCCCGCCCTTTCGTATGCGAAACAGAATTGTAGGTCTCCAGCGGAGCGATCCAATATTAGAAAAGATTTTTTTGCACACACGAGGCTATCAAAAAGCACGGAGGATCATAAGAGGCAGGATTGGCTTACCGTGTATCTGACGTTATTTTGTCAATGTCCTGAGCGGTAAATCGATACCAGGCCGGCAGGGTCCCAAACTTATTCTTCGCTCGACGAAGAAGAATCCGGCTCCTCGCAGGTGAATGAAGATCGAACTTAGCGTAATGGAAGCCTTTGCTCTAGGTATCATCTGGTAGATATAGTCGAATTGAAAATAACACTAAGCCTTTGTCTCCGGACGGAAGAGCGGGTATAACACCGAGCTCGAGGAGGAGTAGTACCGGGGCCCTGCAAACAATAGCGGCCAATCGTATGTCCGATGCGGAAGCAAGAGATTAGGCCCTGCTTTTTCCGAGAAAGTCATCAGCATAGTCCTAGTAAGGGACAGGCAGACCTGGCAGGAGACTTCGTAGTTTGGTAACGCAATCTGTAATGTACCGAGGTGCGTACTGCCCGAAGAGATCGCGTATTGACATGTGCCTTACCTCAACCGAGAATCGTCGCCTCTGTTGTCCAAATAATTCAGGTTCGGAGCGTGCTACTTTCGCAACCAGGGTTAGACCCAGATGATCTCATAAGAGAGATCCGAGGCTCGTACTAAAAAACTTCATAAGAATCTGATTTAACACCCCAATCCTGCGAATATGAGTGGCTGCAACCGTGCAGAATCGAATGGGCAATTCCTTGAGGCAATCCGCCACTGGACGGAGGAGACACGAACAAGGGTTTTCTCAGCAGAGAGGTTCACACAGGCGGAAGCCGGTACTGAGTCAACCAGTGCATGGCTCTAATGACAGTTACCAGCGGACCCCCTGCATCTCCAGAGCGAGGCTTTTGGTCATGAACGGGTGCTGTCCGGCGGAGTATCCGCAAAGAACCGAACAATGATCATTACTGGGAAGGTCAGGTGGCGCACATGACTACCTAAGAAGGGTTGCCTGCTCCTACGAGCCCTAGGTGCGGGAGATTTTCCCGCGTTCGTGTGCACCGGACCATTCCTCCGATGGAAGTGACCGGGAACCGCCGCAGTAGAAGCACAACTGCCTGAGGACGTCGCTGCTAGCCGTTCCTCCTGGTCATATGATGCCGCTTGTCTACTACCTGCATGGGTTCGCTCCGTCAGAACCGTTGGCCGGATGGAAGTTGTAAGTGGCAGTTTGAAGACAGGATGCTAAGCGAGGTAGCGCGGCGTGGTTTCGGATGTGGACTCGCGTTGGAAGGCGTGAGCTCCTGATTGTCTATTCGGACCGAAAACGATATAACTAACCGGTGGCCAACCGAATCAGTTCGGTCCAATGGATGTAGTGGCAGTCTGCGGACCAACCGCGAGACTCGTCCTCTTATATACGAGTCCCGAATAGGGTCCCTTTGCCAGAAAGTAGCCCACCAGAGACCTCATTGTTCACAGTCTCTAACTACGAGGCTAGATGCTGTAAAACTGCACAGAGTAGTGTCCCACAGTGAGATCGCACCTGACGAGGCGGAAGCAATGCAGCGCATGCTGAGGAGGTAAACTACCAGGTTCTCTCAAAGACAGTCCTGGACCCCCTGCGACGGACAGGCTTGCAAGTTACTGTTATCGGAACTCCTTCGGGTCCTAGCAACGGGGTTTCGGCGCCAGGCCATAGCTTCGACCAGTATAGAGTGCTAACTAATAAAGGCCGGACTTTACCCTGCTCTGTGGAAATTGCGATGTCCCCAGCATCAGTCGATGTGTATAGACACACTGACTGATGAAGAACCCTCTCGCAACGATTCATAAGGAGTGCTCCATCATATCGAAGGCGTGGAACGGCATGATTGCAGAGAAGGTCCCGGTGCCGTAGGAGCGAGGGCAGGAACTGAGGCTGCAGGATGCAACAGGTGCTGCGTGTGGAGACGGCCAGCCGGTCGCAGGCTGAGGTAAGGAGCGAGGACCGGCAAGTTCTCTGCAACATGGCTGCGCTAAGCTGGGCGATGCTGCTGCACTACCGCGGGGCGACCTGCTGTTCGTAACGTCCCGAGTTCGGAGGCAGAGGTATCCCTGGCCGTAATCCATGCGACCAAATGCTTCTGTGATGTGTTTCGAGGTGGATTCCGCTGGACGCACCGTCAAGCGGATCAGGTAGGTAAAAGCACTTCCAGGGGAACGAATCTAAGTAGCCCCGGTTTTATCTACACAGAGCCCGCCGCACAAAGCGGGAAAAGGACTTTGCCTGCGGCGGTGGAGGCAACCAAGGTTCGTTACCCCTACGTTACTTGCATGCGGTGGCGGCCGTGGTAACTGGCCGCGCAAGTACAAAATCTTAATCCAAAGGCGTAGATCAGAGGACAGGCAAGACAAGGTCAGGGCAGGCGGCAGGAGGTTTCGTGGTCAGAGATGATGACATACGGGTCAGCGGCGGGCACGGAGCGGGCAACAAGGCAAAGGTCAGGAAACCGTAGCGGACACGGAGCTTCGGTACATACCTAGGATGAAAGCAATCACGACAGAGAAGGATGCTCTCCCAAACACTCACTAAGGCACACCAACAATCGGGGTCTACTGAGTGCCGAGGGGGGCGCTTATACATAAGTAATCGGACCATCGCCCGCAATAAGCCATTACCGGGTACACTGGCACCTTTAAATCTAGAACCCAGACCAACGCGTGCGCTAGGGGGCGGCGGCATATCGCACGACGGCCGGGACGGACTAGAGCGCCGTTCACCCGGAGCGGGGCCTAGGGTAATCAAGCCCGGCGTGGGGACGAGGGTGGCTGCGGTTGACCGCTATGCCTCCGCTGTAGCCGCAGCCTAATCATGCGGGGAAACTTCAGACAGGGACAGCGGCGCCCGCCAGGCCGAGCCATGACCAGGTGCTATCGTTTGTGCGCCTCACTTACGTGAATCTTTTTTATGGATGGTGGGAGAGAAAAATCTTTCTCACGCCGGACCCGGTAAAACCATGGTGGATAAGGTTCAAACCTTTGAACAGGTATATCATGATGTCATCATGATCTACTGGGCCAATGGAACTTCCTTCAGAACTTGAAACATTTAAGACCAATCTTAATGATAAACAAGCTCAATAGTGAAACCTAACCTACAAATTTGGAAGATCAAAAATGGATTTCCTGCGACATCGAATTTGGAATTGATGATCTACGGTTTCATTTTGTTCCGGGATGTTGTTCAGCAAAAGGTAAACAGCGGGTTGAATTCTTACTCCACCTCTGTATTCATCACATCCGAAAAAACTTATTTTGTGAAATAACCAGTTTCCAGTTTTCTGAGAGTAAAAACGTATTTGTCTAATTAGTTAATTTTGAGACCGGAAGATCTGCTGCGAAATTATCAATAAAGTTCAAAGAAAGAGGATACCATCAAAAGTGGAATACAGAAGGCATATGAACGCGCAAAGGAAGGATAGAACACAATTATTTAAAGGAAAGAATCGTACTAATTCACAACATCAGGTGAGATTCATTTCAACCTTTAATTCACATTGGAATGAAATACGTGAGGTGATGACTAAATATTGGGATATTCTAAAACTCGATCCCGTTCTGTCGCAATATTTACCCTTGTTCCCTAGAAGATCCAAGAATTTACGGGACATACTTGTTCATAGCCATCATGTTGGCACACAACCCGAAACTTGTTTTGGGTCAAAAGGTCCTGCTTGGGGCTGTACACCATGTGGGAAATGTGTGGCTTGTCCGAATATGGAGAAAGCTACTTCCTTTTGTAATCAAAGAGAGGATAAGGAATTTTGTAAAACACATTTGATCAATTTTAACACAGTTGGTGTTATTTATATGGCCCAATGCCCATGTGGCTTGAAATATGTGGGGATGACATCTCGGCAGTTAAAAAGTAGAATACGGGAACATGTTTTGAGCATTGAGTCTGCGAAAAATGAGGTGGAAATTAATACTCTACAAACAATTCTGAAACATTTCAAATTATTTCATGATTGTAATTCGAGTCAGCTACGGTTTAAGGGAATTGATAGGGTTTTGTTTAGTAGACGAGTAGGGAATTGCAAAAAGATCCTTGCACAGAAAGAGGTACGATGGATTTATGTTTTGGATACAAGAGCACCAAAGAGACTTAATGAATCACTTAGCTTTATTCCTTTTTTGTAATAGTTTTAATTATATGTGTTATATTGTTGTTTTTGAAGTTTGTTGTGTTTTTCTGATTTTAATTTATTTTTATTTGAGTTTTAGTCATGATTGATGGGAGTCCTGATGAGAATAATTATTGAAAACAAGTTGAGTATGGATGGAAGATCTGAAAAAAGAAAAGAAGTTACAGTGACTGGGTTCAAGAGGATAAGGATAAAAGAAGAAATTTATGATTTATATATTTTAAATGTTTTTTGTTTTTTTTTCCCCTCACATTATTCATGACGTTATTAATCATGTCGTATGTTTGTATTATTATCACCATATTCATGATGCTATTCATCATGTCGTATATTACATTTGCACTTATTTATGTTTTTTGGTTTTTTTGGAGATATATACTGTTAAAGGTGTATATTAGTATTATAGGTATGCACAGTTTTGGTATGAGGTATTAATCACTTTTATTTATGTAAGTTTTATCTACAATATTATATGTATGGATGCATAGATACTTTATGGACTATTAACCATTTTTATCTATGTATTATTTTTGGTATATATGGGTGGGATATATATTGCACATTTTGCACATATTTATATTTTATATCAATATTTTTATATATGTATGCACAGATTTTGTATGGTTTATTATCACGTGTATATATGTATATATGTATTAATTTTTGTTTACATGCACTCTTTATATCTATATAGATATTCATTGGTGTTGAGAAATATGGATAACTTATATTTTTATTTATTCTTATTATCTTGTTCCCCCTTTTTCGTAGTAATTTGAGGTATCTAAATAGTATTCTCTATATAGTCCATACCATGCAGTACATCTATATTTCATATAGCCTCCCAGTTGTTGAACATTAGTTTTATCGTGCTTCGTCGTGTTGGATTGGCCCTCCGTTGGGGGCCGCCATTTTGTTGTGGCCCTCTGTCTGCTGCATATGCGCTGAGTAATGACGCCGTCCGGCGAATGCTTTGCAGACATTTACGGCTATCGGCGTCTTCGTCAGTGCAGGGGATGCGCCGTAGGCATCGCGGCGTGTCTAGGCTGCACTTGGGGGCTCCGATCGGTTGGTGGCTTCTCGTTGGATGGAGGCTAGGAGATTATTCATTCACGACAGGTGAGAGGGCATTTTCTAGTGGCTGGTATATATTTAAATACCTTGGAAAGACATAATCAATTTACCCGCTGACGAAGCCGGGCGGTGAAACGCGCGTTGGGGTTTCAGTGCCTCATACCTTGGTCTGTACACTTATTTTGTTATCTTTCGCTTTTTTTGCCCTTTTAAAC
>JAODAL010039798.1:0-37623 GCA_025379985.1 Phyllomedusa bahiana
AAAAAAAAAAAAGGGCCCTCACAATGAGATTTGGGAAGTGTTTGGTTGATATGGGTAACTGCTACCCCCCCCCCCCCTTGCTTTTAACCAGTTTTGATACATTTTGCCCCCCGTCAAAATGGTTTTAAAGGGAATTTAAGGCTAGGTTCACATGCAGGGGAAATTTTATCCCCCGCAATTACGCCTGTGGCCAAGGGCGGGAGACTTGCATTACCAGCGGCGCTTAAAAAAATATTAAAAAAAAATATATTTATATATTATAATATATATTTTATATATATTTTTATATATATATATTATATATATATATTTTATATATATTTTTTTTTTTTATTTTTTTTTTTTTTTTTTTTTGGCAGTACACTGCAAATAAAAATTGCATTTAAAATATTATCTTTCTGTAGCTGTTAGATAAAACTTTTGAATGGCACAGCACACTAATCTCATCTCACTTTGCTTCAGCTGCTGCTTATCTTCATATAGTCTCATTACAAGTAGTAGGTAATGACATAATGATTGCTCTATTGTTCTCTGGACAGGTATAGATAAGATTAGACTAGACCTCCAAGTCATTAGGTAATGACCCACAACACATGAAAAGAAAATAGGATAATCTTTCTGCACTGGGAAAGGGGTTTCTTCACACTTATGTGCCGCTGATAATACTTACATTTCAGAAAGCGTAATGTACATATGGGAACTTTAAAAAATTATATAAATAAACAATCACCCAAGTAAAAAAAAATCATATAATAGTTGCATATTGCTTTTTAATATGTAAAAAGAAAAATTTGATGGCAGTGTCGATTTAATGATAGTCCAAAAGCAGTCGGCTGAAACCATACCCCGATGTAGTGGTAAATGGGTGCATAATTTTGCCGGTAATAATGATTTTACTGGCAGAATTGTATGGACAATTGCCACTGTATGTGAGTGTTGTGTTGTTCCCAAGATCACAATTATTGGTCAGTAAAGAAAAGCAATGGTTGTTGGTAGAGGTGGGAACTGGCAGTCAATATGATAGAAAAAATTGTTTCATGGCCTATCATCAGTATATGCGACTTGCACCTATGGTTATCCCTTCCCTTTAGAAAATACCAGACAACTTAAATGAGCAATAAGGGTATGTTCACATGGCGTATTGCAGCGCGTACCTGTGCGTGCCGCAGAACACCGCGTGTTTACAAGAATATGCTGATCAGCGCGTTCTGCTAAAGCGTGGGGGTAGGGGGGATCGGCTCCCAGTTAGCCCCATTCACTTTGAAGACGGCAGGAAATCATAGCTCTCTAGGGCTATGTCCACACAGCATAGCAATACGATCATATTTTCGGCGGTTTTAGAATTCTAGAAAACACTGAAAATATGATCGTTCAGGCAGCCCATAGATTGTAATAGAAAAAATGACCTGTAGTCTACACAGGTTGTTTTTTCTCCACTCGTTTTCTAGCACCGGTGTATTTAGCAACATGTTGTATAATACGCCTGCGTTTTGAGTTTTGTCATCAGTTTCCCATACAATCAATTATATGGGCGACGGCAAAAAAATGAGAACCGACCGCGGTTTTTGACAAAATAGTGACAAAAACTGCGGTCGTAAATCGGACAAAAAACAGTCGACATTCGGACGTGGATCCAGCCTGTGAGAGCTATGATTACCGTAATTACTAGACGTATTTCGGGGCGCAATGCAGAGAAAAACACTTATTTTGTATTCACAGTGCAAGTTTTTTTTTTATTAGTTACACAGTAATTTATATGGATCCTCAAACTATGCCAGTAAAAAGTACAACTTCTCCCACATAAAATAAGGCCTCATATAGCTGCATCAAAAAAAGTTATGACCGCTGAAATGCAGAGCAGCTAAGGCTGTGTTCACACGGCAATAATTTCGGGACGTATTTCGCCCGCAATTACGCCGTGTGTATGGATGCGGGGTGGAGGGGGGGGGACGGCAGCCCGCCGACCCCTTAGACATTCATTATTCACGGCGCATATACGGCGTGAATAATTGACATGTCACTTATCTCCCAGCTCCCCATATGGTGCGAGCAGGGAGAGGAGACGTAATCCATAGTTCTCTATGAGAACTGTGCATTACCGTAATGACTGGGACGTAGCGCAGTACGGCGCGAAATATGGGGCGAGATACGTCCCAGTTTAAGCCGTGTGAACATTGCCTAAAAGTAGCTGGTCATTTAGGCCTTTTCAGGCCTGGTATTTAAGAGGTTAAAAAGACAAGTAAAGACAGACAGGAGAGCTGATGGTCCCACTTTAAAGCCATGTTCACACGGCAATATCCTGGACGTATTTCAGTCCGTAATTACTTGCCAGAGTGCGCAAATTACGGGCTGAAAACGTCCCAGTCATTACGGTAATCCAAAAAATTTTCAATAGAGAAACTATGGATTACGTCTCCTCTCCCCGCTCGGTGAATACGCCGAGGGGGGAGGTAATTGACATGTGAATTACCAGCGGCGTATACGCCGTTGAAGTGTCGGCCCCCCCGCTCACGCCCTCGCTCCCGGCCACACGGCGTAATTGCGGGGCGTAATTACGTCCCGCAATTAAGCCGTGTGAACATAGCCTTATAGTGAATCCAAAATAATCCTTAAAAACATATTTGATTGCTTTTATAGTCATTATTTTCTTCTAATATTTCCGCAAAAAAATCTAAATTGTTAACCTGGAAAGCTTCAATGTGCAATCGCATGGAGCTACTTTGTGTGCCTTCAGATTCACTTTTGATACAGCAGTGCTGCAGGCGAGGATGGCACTTTAGTTCTGTGTATAAGGTTACATAGACTGCTGTAATCTGTCCCTCTGCGCTGGGGCCTTGCAGTATACTTTTAATTGGTGCATAGATTAGGAATTAGTGATCAGTGGAGAGTAAATAATTGAATCAGACTCCATTCACGGTGGCTGATAAAACCTACCCTACATTCCAGGAATGTCCCTGCCACATGCTGATGACTTTTGCACCATGAGCTACCTGATAATCTGCAGACTAATTATTCTGTGTACCCGTGACGGAGGTGAAACAAGTTATTGACACCAAATGGTGCTGTTCAGTAACACTAACTGTATTGTTTTGTATTTAGTATATACAATGTTAAGAATACTGAGTTTCTTCTTATTTTTGTAAAATGTTGATTATTACACTTTTCCACATTTGGTAATTTTTGCGTGTTCTGACCTAGATTAATATTTAAAACACATAGGGCTTCATGTATGAAAACTGTCTAGGTCTCAGACTTTCTCTGTTTCCCATAGCAACCACTCACAGCTCCCCTTTAATTTCATATAGGGCTCTGAAAACAGGAAAGAGGAGCTCTGATTGGTTGCTATTGTCAACGTAGTAAGTGATAGACCTAGACAGTTTTCATCCATGTCCCCCCCCAATAGCGTAAATAAGGGGGTATGACACTAATAACACTCAATCTGTACAAATCACATAGACATCATAAAGTAGATAAAAAATATAATTTTAGTAAAATACATTAAAACCTGTGAAAAATGCTTGCAAATTATTATTGCACTTCAGCATCTATATAGACAATGTACACATATAGCTGTATCAACATAGATTCTAGAAAACAAGTTTACAAGCTGTACATAGCGACACATAAAGTGCTGTTATTGACACCTCTATACGGGTATAACAAACCCCCAATATCAGGCCATAAACTCAAACCCAAATATCAGGCCATAAAATAAAACCCCAATGAAAGGCCATAAAATAAAACCCCAATATCAGGCCATAAACTAAAACCCCAATTTCAGCCACAATTCTTATATAAACCCAATATAGGCCATAAAAAAAAAACCCAAATCAGGCCCAAAAAAAAAACATAAAGGAAAAAATAGATACAGATTTTTAACTCCCCCGATATGTTTCGTCCCAAAAATTTTCTTATATTTACAACGCTTTGTGTCTTACTATTGTGTTTTATCTTTGTTTTAGGGAGTGCAGATACTCCCATACACTCAGTGACCAAGATATGGTGTGTGGGAGGCACTAGTGCTTATTTTTGAGTTTGTATATTGTTTAGAAAAATGCAGAATTTTTAGATACATTTTTCTATGTGTTTTTAGTTTTGCCCAAAAATGCTGTGATCAGATGCTACATAAAGTCTATACTGAAATAATGGATGCGCTACAAACAAGATGGCATACCTCCAAGCAGGATATATGTAAAGCATGTTTATTTCTAGAAGGTGGATCTTGGAAATCTTATTTTGTAGTGATATGACGTTTCCCTGGGATATGTCGTAACATTATGATTATAGGAGTCTGACCCCTGGGAACCTGCTGAGAATTAAGGGACATGAATTGATGAAGGAGCCTCAGCACTTAAATGGGTTGTTTGCCCCAAAAGATAAAAGATAGGCTTCCCACCGCTGGAGACACCACTGATTACCGAATGTCCTGTGCCCCATGCGTCAAATATGTGTACTGCTGAAGTAGCAGAGCATTGCACTTGGCTATCCCTTCCAGTCCTGCAGACACTGAATGGAGTGGCAGCATGCACAGTCGACCACTGCTGCATTCACACAGAGGATACGGTGCCCCCATTCTCATGATTGGTCGGGCCCCAGCAGTGGGACATCCTTGTGTTACATTTAGATGGCAGAAGCTATGAACACTACCATTTATGTCATTTTGCAGTGAGTACAAAGGGCTGGTGAAGCACAGCGGAGGATGTCACTGCGGAGCAGTTCGTTTTGACGTTTGGGCATCTGCTGACCTTCATGTCTTTGACTGCAAGTAAGTTTATAACTTCCTATTGTTCTGCATATGCGCCAACAAAGTTCGTAAGTAATATGTGGTTACTGAACATGAATTGTAAAGTATCTGTAGTTTAGGGATAAATCGCAGTTCTTTTCCTTGACTTTGCTGGGGAACAGCAGGGTACATGGAGAGGTGTTGCCTCAGTGAGATAACCTGTTTAGTTATCTATCTGCTTCCATTAGATTGTGACACCTCATCAGATTAATATAAAAGATCCAAACAATCAAACAGTTTTACATATATAGCTGATACCATGTATTAGTGGAGCTAGATCTCCATTTACTTCACATTACAGACCCATTGTAGATATTGTGGTGCCCAGACAGAAAGTTTAAGGGTATGTTCACACAAGGTTTTTTGAAGTGTAAATTTATGCTTCAAAATCAGCTTCCAAATGTGCTTTAAAAAAACACTTCGGCTATGTTCACACGGCTTATTTGCGGGGCATAATTACGCCGTGTGGACAGGAGCGGGGGGCCGGCACTTCGCCGACCCATAGACTATCATTACTAGCGGCATGTATACGCTGCTAGTAAATGACCTGTCACTTATCTCCCCCCACGGCGTATTCGCCGAGCAGGGAGAGGAGACATAATCCATAGTTCTCTATGAGAACTGTGGATTACCTTAACGACTGGGACGTATTCCAGCCGTAATTACGCACTGTAGTGAACTGAAATACGTCCCATTTTAAGCCGTGTGAACATAGCCTTCATGAGGGGTGTATTTTGAAAAATACTAACCCCACTGTTACTTTTGGGGATTTTACGAGCGAAAAACGCCTCAAGAATTGACATCACTTATTTCTACGGCCATAATTACGTCTAAAAAACGGCTCGTAGTTACGCTTGTGATATACACTTCACGTGAACGACAAGGCGTAATTTACAATATATTCAATGAAGGAGGATTTGAAGCTTGTCTGAGGCTGATTTTCCAGCACATTAAACATGCTAAAAAATGGCCTTAAAAGCTCTGTGTGAACATAGTTGCAAAGCATATTTTGCTACAGCAAAAATTGTCATTCTTTGTATAAATTGTTCAATCTTAAAATACATGTCTAGGAAAGATTTCTAGCTCCTAGCAGTAAACAATGAAGGTTGTTCTTGTTTGACAGCAAGCTGGAATCTTGAAAATGGTGAGAAATTGTTACAGAAAATGTAATGGAAAATTGTATAGTGTTTCATTACACCCAGAAAAGATTTGTTTGCTGAAACCAGAATACCACTTTAAAGGCATGTTCACACGGCTTATAATGCGCCGAAGTGCGCCAATTACGGGCCGAAAACGGCCCATTCATTACGGTAATTCACAGTTCTCATAGAGAACTATGGATTAGTTCCTCTCCGCCGGCGAACCCGCCGGGCGGGGAGATAATTGACATGTGAAAATTTCATGTGGGAAAGTGAATTAAATTTTGAATTATAGCAGCGTTATTCGCGCCGCTAGCAATTCAAGTCTATGGGCCGGCGAAGTGCCGGCCCCCAGCTCAGTCCCCCGCGCCCCCCCCCCCCCCGGTCACACGGCGTAAATTCGGGGGTATTACATCCGCAATTAAAGCCGTTTGTGAAACATAGCCTTTACTCCTCCTTGACATCTGATGTAAAGAAACGACAGATCTGGCATAAATATACGCTCCAACATATGCTGGCTTTTATATACTGCTTTCTCCTGTTGTCAGCTGCAGATAACTTTAATCTTGGACATTTAATCACTCAGATGCACCGATCAATGTGATTGTAACATATAGGCCATTTGATGGAAGGCCCTCTATAACCCTATTGTCCCACCCTCACAACATAGTTACATAGTATGGTTGAAAAAAGACATGTGTCCATCAAGTTCAGCCAAGGGTGGGGAAATGTGGTTGAAGGGAGGGAGACAAGGACTTTAAGCCCAGCCTCCCACTGGTTAATGCCCTGGAACCCACAAGGCAAGAACCAATCTGCTCCAGTGGAGACCCTATCTCTGACCCCAGAGCCTCCACCAGCCAGGATCCAGAATTTTACGAATTATACCGGTGTTGCATTACATTTCTCTGGCTGCCAGGAGCCTAATTAGGACCCATAGGCCTGTCATGTTACTACAGACAGGGTGTAATAGATGAATGGTAAATGTACAGTACTCTGTGGTACTTTAGCAAGTTCTGGTCCCCTGGGAAAAAAATATTTAAAGTAATAAAATAAAGTTTTCAAAAATATTTAAAAGAAATAATATTATAAAACATAAAAATAAAATCTTATTTATTTTATGAAAAATTTACATTTTGGTATTGCTGCCTCCAGAGTCCAGAACATTCAAATAAAATGTAATTTATCTTGCATGGTGCATGACATAAAAAAACCAATGGCATAATTGCACCTACCAATAAAAACTGCAGCTCGCCCACAAGAAAAGCCTTTACGAAGTTCCATGGATGAAATAATTAAAAAAAAAAATAATAATAATAATGGTCTGAGAATATGAAAGTGAATTTTTTGATTTTTTTTTTTAACAGTACAAACAAATCTTATGGAGGACATATGTGAAAACTGTCTAGGTCTAATACTTTCTTTGCTGCCCATAGCAACCAATCAGAGTGCCCCTTTATTTTTTTCAGAGAACTATATGAAATGAAAGGGTCGCTCTGATTGGTTGCTATGAGCAATAAAGAAAGTCACACATCTAGACAGTTTTAATACATATTGCCCTATATACATTTGAATAATACTGAAGCACTGAATGACACGTCATTTATATTACACTGTGAACAAATGAGATTTTCTTTCAGTACGACCTACAAATAATTTTTGGGGGTTTCTCAGTACGTTCTATAGAGCATTGAATGTTATCAATAAAAACAAAACTCATCTCTTAGGCTATGTTCACACGGTGTAATTCATTACTAGCGACGCATAATGGACATGTCACTTCTCTCCCCGCTCGCCGTGTTGTGCGAGCGGGAAGAGGAGACGTAATCCATAGTTCTCTATGAGAACTGTGGATTACCGTAATGACTGGGACGTATTTCAGCCGTAATTCGCACAGAACGGCGCGAATTACGGGCTGAAATATGTCCCAAAATAAGCCGTGTGAACATAGCCTAAAGAAGCAAGCGTTTACACTGCTTTGTTTGCAGAAAAATAAAAAGTTATGACTTTTAGAAGACAAGAAGGTGTTGAATACAGTAGAAGAGGGGAGTTACCACTACAAACAGACTACAAGCCAAGCATGTTACAGAATGCGGCCGCCCTCCCAATTCATTTCTATGGGAGTTCCAAATACAGCTGAGTGTGCTAGCTGGCTGTGCGAGACCTCTAATGCGGAAGTGCTTTCGTGAGAACAACATTTTAAACTATAAGTAAAAAGAGAATAAAAAAGTTTAAGAAACATAAAATAAAATTATAAAAGATCAAAACACCTCTATTTCCCATTAAACATATAATTTTTTATGTAATGATTTGCTTTTGTTTGTGTCCCAATACATTATGAGGTATGTTAAATGTTACCACTAAAATAAAGCTTGCCCCACGAAAAAACAAGCCCCCATTTATATAGCCTTCTAAATAGTAAATTAAAAAAGTTATGGTTCTTGGAAAGCAGGGAGGGAAAAATGAATGTGCCCCACCAGTAATCGTTGTGTCAGGAAGGGGTTACACACAAGAAGCTAGTTCACTGTGAGCAGCAGTCACTATGTGATACATTATAATTCATTGTGAATTTTCGTTCTAGCTGCAGTATTTGTGTGAAGAAGCAGAATCGCCATTTCATTGTCCCTTCATCGCGCTTCAAGTTACTGAAGGTAAATAGAAACGCACTTATTTAGCTTAGAACCTCCGAGTACTCACAGATTCGTCTTGTTTTTTTCTTCCTGTTCTATTTTATGTTGTGATAAAAAGAGACATAAAAATATCAGAAATGAATGAAATGAATGTGAGCAGCCAATTTCAGGAAGGTGATGAACTAGATAATCTTATAATGCAGGGAAAACTGTAAAATAGCATAGTCTGTGTGTGCTGGAGAGCAGGACTTTCTTCGCAGCACTACCTTTTTGAAGAGGTGTTCCAAAAAAAAAGTTATGTATTTGCTGTATAGTGAATAGTATATGTACATTTTTGCTAAATTTTGTATTCTACCATTACCTCGGTTCCCAGCATGCACTGTTGGGTTCCTGCAGTGGGACATGTCATTAACTTGAGGGACATGCTGAAATTTACATATCCAACAAGGCCCCAAGTCTCCTGATCTGTTTAATGATTTCATTGTAGCGGCATATGACCGCTGAGACCACTGATTGATACATGCCGTCTGGAAGTAAACAGACAATGGAGAGACCACTGGAGCTTCAACACAAGTACATTTATTTATTTTATACCATTTGGGGCTATTTTAAAGTTTTTTGGGGGGAAGTTGGACAACCCCTTTAATTCATGATAATGTGCCTTTTAATGGAGGAGTTGCTTTGCAAAGAGAACACCGTGTGATGAATAAATGTGATGTCACTGTCACAGGAAGATGGGACTTTGGGCATGATTGCTTGACTACTAATAGTTAAAGGGGTTGTCTCACTACATTGATTCACCTTACCTCAGTCCTGTTTTCTTGGTTTCATTTTGAATTCAGGGGTGTATTTACTGACTTCTACTAGGCTGCAGTAGAAGCCAGGTCTGTAGCTATAGCAACCAGTGCTGGCAGCCTATCAGGAGAGATCAAACAGGTCTGTAGCTATAGCGAACTGAGGATCTGATGCAGCTCATACAAGAGGGGGTATCTAGGAATAGGTAGGATACTGCTAAAGGACACATATTGCGAAGTGACTTGTTTTTGTAAGATCTTTAACATAAAAAGCAATCCTTGTAGTGAGAAAACCCCTTTAAAGAATCAGGAGGTAAATACAAAAGTTGTATTTATTCTAAATTAAATGACTAAATTAAAACAACCCAAAAATATATATTGTAAACTTTTGTTTAATTTGGTTCATTAAAAATCAAGCAGATCAGGTTTCTTAAAGGCTGCAGCCACAGTTATCCATGGAACAGAAGATGTTAGGGCTTCTTGACACTGTGTTTTTTAAAATGCATGAAAAACACAAGTAAAACATCATCATTTTGTACATGTAACATGCACTCGGGTGCTGCAGTGGTGTTTTTGGTGGCAGTTTTTGTTCTGTTATATTTGTAACATGTTTTACCTTGCAAATCCTATGAAGTCCAATGGGAAAAATGCGTGGAAAAAAACTTGTGTGCTGCATTTAAAAACATCATTAAAATGCAGTGTATGTAGAGCATTTTATATTGTACTTTAAGCCTAAGGCCCGGTTCACACGGCTTATTCAAGCCGTAATTGCGGGACGGATTTCGCCCGCAATACAGCTTGAGTAAGGGGCGGAGCGGGGGCGCTACCTGCCGGCCTCACAGACTTTCATTATCCACGGTGCGTATCCCGCAGAGACGGAATCCACAGTTCTCATAGAGACGGATTCCAGGCGTATTGCAGCGCAAATACGGCGCACAATACAGCTGGAATCTGTCCCAGAATAAGCCGTGTGAACGGCCCCTTAAAGTTACAACTGGAAGCAAAAATAACCATAGTTGCCAACCCCCCGTTTTGGGGGGTCACTCCCGCTAATGGGGCCGTGTCCCGCCCCCCCGCTTCAGTGGTTTAACCCCCCCCCTCTTTTACAGAAGCTGGAGGTTATGTGGTACAGAGGCATCGGGCAGCGTCTCTTTACGCCCTCTAGACGCTGCCCTTCAGCCTCTTGTCCTGCGCCGCCACCGGAAAATGTTCCCCCTAGCTTTGTGAGGGGCATTGCGGGGGATAGGGGCGGGGCTTAGCGGGACCCGCGAAGCTCTGCCCTTTCCCCGATTTTAGAAGAAACTAGGATGCCAGCAGGACAGGTGAGGGCAGGGATGGCTGGTGTGTTGGGGTGGGGGGTGGCTGATTGTCTGTGAGGGGACGGGTGTGTGTGGGGAGGGGGTGGCTGATTGTCTGTGAGGAGAGGTGTTGTGCAGTGACTGAGTGCTTGTGAGGGGAGGAGTTTTGAAGTAGGTTTTATTATTTTATTGTTACTAGCTATAGGGTCACTGCCTGGATAAAGGGGGCATCTGCCTGGCTCATGAGGGCATCTGCCTGGCTCATGGGGGGCATCTGCCTGGATAAAGGGGGGCATCCGCCTGGATAAAGGGGGGCATCTGCCTGGCATGGGGGCATCTACCTGGATAAAGGGGGCACCTGCCTGGCTCATGGGTGCATCTGCCTGGCATGGGGGCATCCACCTGGATAAAGGGAGCATCTGCCTGGCATGGGGGCATCTGCCTGGCATGGGGGCATCCACCTGGATAAAGGGGGCATCCGCCTGGCTCATGGGGCAACTGCCTGGATAAAGGTGCCATCTGCCTGGCTCATGGATGCATCTGCATGGCTCATGGGGACATCTACTTGGATAAAGGGGGCATCTGCCTAGCTATTGGGGGAACTACTTGGCTGTAAGGAGCATCTAAGTGGCTATTGGGGCCACTACCTGGCTATTGGGGACACTCCCTTTGGCTATTGGAGGCACTACCTGTGAAAGGGGCACTACCTTGGCTATTGGGGACAGCTACCTGGCTAGAAGGGGGCATTAACCTGGCTACAGGAGGCTACTACCTGGCTACAGGGTTCAAATGGGCCCAAACCGAGATACCTACCAAATTGGGGCACAGTTTGGCGGACCCTCCCAGCGCTCCTGGATGCTGAATAGACCATCCAACAGTCCAGAAGCTGGGTGATGCCAAACCCAAAATTTAGCTTTTTCCACAGCCATTACACAGTTAGGTGGAGTAGGGTGTGGCTTTTACAAAGGGGCGTGGCTTACATGCAAGATGGGCGTGGATATGAAAATTTTTGGCACGCCGCTTTCAAGTCTCCTGCTTTTTTACTTTCAAAAGTTGGCATGTATGAAATAAACACACAAAAAAACACAGTGAAAAATGGTGTGTAAAATCAGCCTTAAAGGGGACCTGTCAGCTACTTTAAGCTGCCCAAACAGGAAGCATGAAATAGCTGCAGGTTATCCGATCCTAATCATCTGTGTTTTACCCTGAAAACACCCAGTGAAGTTGTGGAAGGTGTGGGGAGAAGCCGCTATGCCCGGTCCAATGTTCAGCACCTCCCCGCCCCCTCAGCTTGACTGACAGCTCTCTACCATGTTTGTCTGTAAGGAGAACGCTATCAGTCAAGCCTCACATGAGACTCATCTCCACGCACCCGGCCCAACTTCACTGGGTGTTTTACCTGGGAACGCTGCAGCGTTTTGGGGTAAAACACACAGGGTTAGCATCAGGTTACCTGCAGCTGAAATCATGCTGCCCGTTGTTCGGGCATATTGACAGAATCTGGCATTATGTCTGATAGGTGCAGATTCCACCTATGGGACCCTTACATTGAGACCAGCGGTCCCTTTTCCTCATCTTCGCTTGTTCCGTGGCTGCACAGAATAGAGAGGTGGCTGAGCATTCATGGCTCTCTCCATTCATTTCAATAAAAGTTCCAAGTACAGCCGAGCACACTAACTTGGCATGCTCAGCCACGTCTCTGTTCTGTGCAGCCACGGCACAAGTGAGGACAGGGGCTAAGGGGAACTACATTCCAGAGGTAGTTGTGGGTCTCGGACGTGGAACCCATATGTATCTGACATTTATGGCATATCTTGTTAATAAGCCGTAGTATTATGTATAGCGAGTGCTCCGTGGAAAGCCTAGCGGCTACAGTCCAATGAATAGAAATCCACGGCACTCCTTTAGTAGTAGTAGAAGAATACAAATTAATTGAATCACAAAGTGGAACATCAGCTCATGAGTTGATGTTCCACTTTGTGATTCAATAATAATAAATTGTATTCTTCTACTACTAAAGGAGTGCTGTCTAGTTAATAAGCCACAGATAATGGGAATATCCCTTAAAAAGGTTATTCTCTGAAATAAAAGGATTCCCTAATATAGTATATCTTACAAGTCAGAGTAAAGTACTGATCTCTAGGCCTGCTGGGGTTTAATCAGAGTGATATTTGGGTACTTACATCACACCTACAGATAATAGACCTGTGCTTAAGACATGAGTGAATATATCCATTCATTATGTAACCACCATCTCAGAAATCAGCAATGCTGAGATGTAGACAACGTGGATCTATGTCGTTGTCTCAGAGACTCCTTCAAAACAATTTTTTCTTTTCTGTACAAAAGTTATAAATATTTAATTTACAAATATCTATATTCAAAAAAATTAAATGGGTGGTTTGAGATTTTCTAAACAAAATGTTTTATAATACTGTAGGGTTATAGGTTGGACTCGATGGACCTGTGTCTATACAATAACAGGGATTGTGATAAACTGAAAAAAAAAACACCGCTCCAGCGTTCCCTGCCTTTCCACCATCAATGACATCACATTAATGGTTTACATGACACTGCAGCCAGTCACTGGCCTCAGCAGCCTCTACAGCAGTGTTTCTCAACTCCAGTCCTCAAGACCCACCAACAGGTCAGGTTTTCAGGATTTCCTCAGTATTGCACAGGTGATATCATTAGTATCAGTGCTGCACAGGTGATATAATTATTTTCAGTGCATTCTGTGGGAGATCCTGACACAGGTGATATAATTATAGTCAGTGCATTCTGTGGGAGATCCTGAAAACATGACCTGTTGGTGGGGCGTGAGGACTGGAGCAGAGAAACACTGCTCTACAGTGTCATGAGCACCACGGACATGATATCATCAGTGGAGGAATGGCAGAAGACACTGGGACAACAGCGGTGGCTTCACGAGTAAGAACAGTTCATTTTATTTAAGAAGATTCCTGACATATCTCAGGTATGTTTTGCAAGTCGCACCTGAAGTTTAGCCATCAGGAGCCCTAGCGAATTGAAGAACTGTAAGGGTACGTTCACATGGGGCAGATCTGTTGTAGATTTGTTTGTAGATTCTTTGCAGATTTTTCTACATTGACTTCAATAAACAGGGCAAAATTTGCAAATAAACCTTTCTTGTTGATTTAGCCTTCTCCTGTTAAAGTCAATGTAGAAAAATTTGCAGTAAAATTGAGAATAAATCCACAAGTAATCAGCAACAAAATTGTCCCCAAAATCTGCAGCAGATCTGCCTCGTGTGAAAGTACCTTTAGGCAATGTTCACACAGCTTATTGCCGACGTAATTGCGGGGACGGATTTCGCCCCGCAATTACGCCGGCTGCCGTGCAGCAGGGGCGGGGCGGGGCAGGGGCCGGCCCCATAGACACTCATTATTCACGGCGTGTACACGCCGTGAATAATGTGCATGTCACTTTCTCCCTCCTCGTCGTATTCGCCGAGCGGGGAGAAGACGGAATCCATAGTTCTCTATGAGAACTGTGGATTACTGTAATGACTGGGACGGATTCCAGCCGTACTGCAGCACAAATACAGCGCGCAGTACGGCTGAAATCAGCGCCCAAATAAGCCGTGTGACCAAGGCTTTATGGTCCAGTTCTCAGAGGTGTGTCTTATAACAAGTCAAGCAGCGGTCTGTCCATCACGTCAGCAGAACAGATTTTTATTGGGAAGAGTAAAAAATAATAAAAAATTGTCTAACCTTTCACAGTACAAAGAATAAACTTTATATGCCGACATAGGATGACCCCTTTAATGCCATGTTTATCATTAATGTTTATTAACTTAACATTAATTGTAAGCTCTGTCTTTCCAGGGTGCAGATAACCTCACCACTTATACGTTCAACACTAACAAAGCAAAACATACATTTTGCAAGACGTGCGGCGTCCAGAGTTTCTACACACCTCGCTCCAACCCTGATGGCTACGGTAAGTCATGATTGATGGATATACTTACCACTAGCTACCAGCAACCGGCAGGGCCTGCTTTTATTCCTGCACCAATAAACTAACCCATTCAATGCTCAATCAATACTGTGTTATATAATCACCATACTCAAGCATGCATAGGGAATGGTAAGGGCCAGACATGTTTTATAGGGTGAGCCAGCAATAATCATTGTTAAAAACAATTTATCATTCTTAGACCTTACAGACACATCCGTGATGAAGCAGGCTTTGTTTTAGTGCTTTTTTTACTGTTAGATATTTTTGATAACAGAAAAAACTTCTCTACATCTGATTTTATAAGTGTCTCCAAAAAGTCTATGGGTAGGAGTACAGGAATGTGGGCGAGAACTGTTCAGGCATCCAGCTTCAGTAATTTTAATCAGCTTAATAAGCAGTTGCATGGATTTGCAAGTGAATATCCGGAAAACCGTCCAACCAATAGCAATCAATGTTCAGCAATGTGAACTCATTTTTAATGGCTGTGCAGATTTGACTGTGTTGACCTGCAAATCCATGTAGCTGCTGTAGTACTATTCACACATAGTGCCAGTAAGGGCACATGATACAGCTGGTCACATGCGACGGTCAATGGCTGCATGAGTTTGTAAGCATCATGTGAAGCCATTGGCGGCCGCATGGGGGCATGATTTCACCCGCATCATGTGCTTTCACTCTAAAAGACTATATTGATTAAAAATGTAGGCTGCTAGTGCACTTTGTTTGAAGCTTGGTTTTTTCATTTAGCCTTAATTACCAAGTTCCAAAAATAATGAGGTGAGTCTAGGTTCACACTGCGTTATTCATTACAATGCAGGTATCCGTCGGATTATCAGGGGAAAAAGGTACCCCGATGAATACTGCAATATAGCCGTGGCATGCCCATAGACATTGCTAGAATAATTGTAAGCCTATTTGGACTATGTTTATTTTTTTTGCCATTGGTATAGACCTTTCTACGGGACAGAAATTTGTGTTCCCACCATGTTTTTGTGTCCTTAACTAGCCATGAGATGACCTTGCACAACAATGATGAGGGCAGCGCTTACGGCCATCCTCTCCCTTTACTTCTATGGGAGTTCTGATTATAGCCGGGTATGTGCGCTCAGCTATATTCGGGAGCTTCAATAGAGGTGGATGGGGTGCCACAAGCACCTTCCTCTTCATTCTGATGGACAGTTGGCTCGCAGCTAGCCTAGAGCCGACCTGTGCAGTATACTTGGCTTCATGGGAACACCCTTTTAATGACTATGGGTATACCATGACTGTGTCTCAGTACCTTTTTCCTGATTCCCCAATGGATAGCTGCAACATAACATGATTAAGGACTTAAATCTGGTGCTGTACCTGAAGTATGAAGGTCCGTCAACGAGTTCCCAAAGTAGAGCATCAACAAAATTCATACCATTGCCATTGAAATCATTCAGAATGATTTACCTAGAAGATCAATTCACCATTTCAAATAAGGCTAGTTAGGATGTATTCACATGGTGAAGTTCTGTTGCTGTAAAAAAGACAATTTGCCTCACAAAACACTCTGCAAGGCAGTAATTAACAGTGCGGTTATTACAGTTGAATAACCTTTTTTTTTCTTCTTACATATTTCACCTGTAAAAACTGCACAGCCAGTTACTACACTGCAAAACCATAGAAAATTACAATTACAACATGTGTTTCTGTGTGTGGTTTTGGTGCTATTTTTTTTTCTTTTACTGCAACAGAACCACACTGTGTGAATACACCCTAAGGCTATGTTCACACGGCTTAAAATGGGACGTATTTCAGTCCATACTGCGCGAATTACGGACTGGAATATGTCCCAGTCATTACGGTAATCCACAGTTCTCATAGAGAACTATGGATTACGTCTCCTCTCCCCGCTCGGCGAATCCGCCGCGGGGGGAGATAAGTGACATGTCATTTACTAGCGGCGTATACGCGCCGCTAGTAATGATAGTCTATGGGCCGGCGAGGTGCCGGCCCCCCGCTCCCGCTCCCGTCCACACGGCGTAATTGCGGGGCGTAATTATGCCTCGCAGTTACGCCGTGTGAACATAGCTTTAGGATTAAGGTGAAAGTTGCAAAGTTTGTTAATAATATTACAAATGGCAAATGTGTGACACATTCAGTACTTGGAAAGCGGTAAGGGACTCTTTACACCCCTCGATATTACTGAGAATTATAGAACAGGATGGAGAGTTGTGCACAAGCGCCACATTTGGGGGACCGTTTCCCACGGGTCCCTATCAGACTTTGATTGCATATCATATAACATTTACATTTTCAGATTTGGATTCTAGATGCAGATTATGGATCAGAACTTCGATGTGCAACTTTTTTTTTTTTTTCAAATTGTTTTTATTAACATTTATCCTTGTAAAATACAAAATAATACCAGTATAAGAAGATGGTATCATAGAGTCTTTACATTACAAATAACATATCAAAAATACAGTTTGATAATTTTGCGATGGACAGAGTGATTTTCTTCTTTTTTGCTATTGCTAATTTCCAACAAGAAACATAGTAAACATCACACAGTCTCTTGTGTATTAAATTAGGGTATCAGTACAGCTTAAATACGACTGCGCAAAGACAACAATAAATCAAACCAAATTAACTTCTAAAGCTGCAGTGTGTCTCAATAATCTTTTCTATGGTGTTAGCTCAGGTGTGCGACTCCCCTCCTCCCCCACCAGCGTATTTAACGGGCGCGTTTGCTCCCGCAAGCCACTATACTACCATCCCAGTACCTGTAATGTTTGTATCTCCTGTGAGCAGATTCCAGTGGAGCCAATAGCTCTCGCTTAAGAACCGTCTTCTGTTGGTAAATCTATTGGATCAGTACCCGCCAGTTGTCTACCCTGGTACCATAAGGTTGGCTCAAAACAGCGTTTTATACTACCTTTTGTGTCCGTCGGCAATGTAGTTATATATTCTTCCCATAACTCAAAGTTATTTATATGTGTCAGCAAGTGCCTCCAGTATCATAGCTGTGGGGATGCCAGCGTCCCTTTCTTGCCATCTAGCTAGGCCAAAGTGTGATCTGTCGTAATCCAAGTCCTCTAGAAGGCACTTATAGGCAACCGACAACTGTGCTCGTCTTGTGGGAGGGTTTAAGAACACACGGTCACAGATCGTGTCCCAGTCGTCAGGTTGTAGGTGTCGCTTGACCTCTAATATATAGTTAGATACCTGTAAGTAATTAAAGAACGGGACCGGGGGTATAGGGTAGAGGCATTGCAGTTCTGAAATAGAATATATCTGTTTAGTGTTAGGATGTACTAAATGTTTTATTTGATGTAGGCCCAATCTGTGCCAGATTCTAAAAGTGTTTTGCGCTTTACCCCCCTGGAAGTTGGGATTTCGTATTAAAGATAAAGATGAGGAATAGTCTGGGTTCAAATTTTTAAGTTGCCTAATCTTTCGCCACGCCCTCCATACCGGCATGAGCAACTGATCCTCCTTCACCCACTGAGGGAGCTCTCCGTGGGGTAAGTGTAAGAAATTAATAAGCGAGATGTCCTGCAACCCTTCCTGATCTAGTGAGCTGTCTGTGAAGACTGCTGTAGATTGCACCCAGTCTGTCAGAAAACGGCCTAAGGCCGCCAAGTTGGGAAATCCTAGGCCACCATGTAGTCGGCGCTGTTGAAGCACTATTAAAGGGATGCAAGCCTTTTTAGTATTCCATATAAATTGTCTGTATTGCGCATTGATGTGTTTTTCATCCCTCGGCCGTAAATAAATCGGAATCATGTGAAAAATGTACAGAAGGCGTGGGAACTCTACCATTTTAATTAAATTACATCTCCCGGAGAAAGACAGCGGGAGATCGGCCCACTTCATCATAGTTTGCACCAATTCTCCAGAGTATCTGGACATGTTAGCAGCATATAGGGTATTTGGAAGTTTGGTCAGCCATACCCCTAGATATTTCATAGCCGAGTTGCACCATCTGATCGAATGAGCCCTCGACCAAAGTGGTTCAGCAGGGCCCTTCAAGAGCATACCCTCACTTTTGTCTACATTAATCGTATAACCAGATAAAGATCCAACGGCCACCATATCAGTCAGAATAGGAGTTAACTTCTGCCTGGGGTTCCTGATCATCAGAAGAAGGTCATCAGCATAGGCTGTGACCCTGAGTTCCCTGTTAGGGGAAAAAATACCTGCATACAACGGTGATTGAGTTATATGATAAAGGAGGGGATCGATTGACAGGTTAAATAGCAGGGGCGAGAATGGGCACCCCTGTTTAGCTCCTCTATAAAGGTCTATGACTGGGGATATCTGGTTGTTAATAAGCAAGGTTGTCGTGGCATTGGAGCGCATATGGGCGAGGAAGCCGGTGAAGAGGTTCCCAAATCCGCGTCGTAAAAGAGTAGCATCCAGGAATGGCCAGGAGACCTTATCAAAGGCCTTTTCGGCGTCCAGGCTAAGAAGCATGGACACTGGGTGCGTCTCTGACCGTGCCTGTGTTATGGCCGCTATCGTTGTTCGAACATTTTTTGTAGAATGCCTATTAGCTATAAAACCATTCTGTGCAGGATGTATTAAGGTCGGCAAAAAAGTTTGCATCCTGGCAGCCATAATCTTTGCTAAAACCTTATAGTCCTGATTCAATAGGGAGATTGGTCTATATGATGTCAGCAAAGTAGGGTCTTTTTTGAGCTTTAGTAGTAATATAGTACGCGAGTCGTAGAAGGCATCTACCTCCTTAGATTGAAGATAGATGTCATTATAAAGGTTTGCAAGTAGGGGAGATACTTCCGCGTTTAACATTTTGTAAAATTCCGCTGGGAAACCGTCTGGCCCTGGAGTTTTCCATTCGCCAGCCCCCTCACCCCCACGCGCACCTCTTCCTCTGTGATCTCAGCCTCTAAAAGGTTTTGTGCTTCCTTAAAATGTTGTTGGTTTACGGCCGAGGGGTCTACAGAGAATCTGTTCTGGTAGTGGCGTAAACTGGAGTGCAATTCCTGAAATTTTTGTTTTTGCGCTTTATGTTTCATGGTAACATAGCTAATGATATGTCCGCGCATAACAGCCTTCGCTGTCGCCCACAGAAGAGGGGCATTCTGTGCGTGAATCGCATTATCTTTCAGGAATTGCATCCAGTGAGTCTTAAGAAAATCCCTGAAATCATCAGACTGGTGGAGGTATGCCGGAAATCTCCAAGTTCGTGCTCCAAGGCAGAGGGACGGCCCCCCCATAGATATTACGATGGGAGCGTGATCCGATATCACTATCGGCAATATATCAGCTTCAGTAACCTGTGGTAGAGGCAATGTGCATCTTTTGAAGTGGCTTGTAACTTCATAGTAATTAAGAACGAGAGACAATATAAGTTAGACCTTACTTGTAAGTGGCACCAGTAACAATTTCTGATAATTACTAGTACATAAGCTTCTCGCAGTATCCACATATCCAGTACAGTAGTTCAGTATAGCTAATCCCTGGTAAGGAAACAAAAGTGCATTATGCTATCTGGAGATGTGAGTATATGTCCTAGATGGAGAACGGGTTTCATTGGGAGCATTTGTAGGAACATTAAAAAAATTCCAGATCAAAATGGTATCATCGTGACAGCTGCTAATGATTTGGAATTCATCAAAATGAAGCCGAAACACACGTCCTGAATGTTCTGGCAGGTGCTCGTGGATCCAAGGCAGCTTGTAGATCCCAAACCTTAATTTTTCCATCATATGCTCCACTAACAATTCTCTTGTTGTCAAATCTTATACAGCGGACAAGTTCTTTGTGGCCTTCTAAAACCCGTAAACAGGCTCCACATTCAATATCCCATAATCTGATGGTATTATCTGAAGAGCCACTAACAACTAGACGATCTCGGTACTGTAGACAAGCAATGCCACGTTTGTGCCCATTTAGTGTGCGAAATTTGATTGCATATCACATTGATATGTCATGAAGGTCTATGATAGGAACACCTCTTTAAGCTCATGTCATTAGTAGCATACGTTAACACAGGTTTCAAGGTTATTCTGAAAAGTAGAGAAATTTATTGCCTGTAATTGAAAAAGTAACTATGTGATCAGCAATCCTGATGTCTGAGCGATCCTTCCATGGGTGCTTTAGCTCAAACTGAATGACCATGACCTCCCTGCCTAGGGAACGTAAATCAGGCAGTTAGATTGTGGTCTAATAACCAACAGTGGAGGTGTGAGATTATTTAGATGTACCCAGCACCTGTTCTACTGTCCATCCAGAAATATTTTTCGGTACATGTCCCCTTAAGTACCAACTTTTTAGTACATGGCTCTTCAACCTGCCATACAATGGCTCCATCAAACTCAGGTTTCAGGATGCAGTCAACAAAATGCCAAATCCAGTCAGGATGAAGAAGCATTGGACAGCCCCTTTGGAGATAAGTTTTTGAAAAGAACAGACTACATAATTTAAGTAGGCAAGAAGCTTAAAACAGACCAGTCATGCCTTCTATCTGTGGGATCAGGACACTGAGCTCTTGGATACACAGTTTTTTATTTTGATTCAGTGTTTTTATGTAGAAAGTGGTTTAATTGCTGCAAGGACATCTAAAGAAATCAGTGAGTCCTGGTGACAATCACATAAGATACCATGATGGCTAATACTAACTGAAATTTCTGTCATTAGAACCACAAAATATATAGGCTATATTGCAAAAACCAATATAACATACGTTTAAATACAGGCTCAAAGATACTTCTCAGTTATCTGGTAGGTTATCATTTTTTGGCCTCAGCCAAAGTAGGGCATTATTATGTGTGCATTCATAAATACTGAAAAAGAAAAGAAAAAAAAACAGATGCCCCCTTTGTGTAATATAGATTTCGGTATTTGAAAGTTGAAAAAAGTGATATACACTCACCTTAAAATGTTGTGCGTATAGGAGGCACAACTCTCTGATTTTAGCTCACTGGGAGTAAACTAAGGCCTATTGAGGTTCCTCAGAATTTCTGATTTAACTGAACCAGAGACAGGCGAACTTGTCGTCAAACAGCTAATATGTGCTGTGGAAAATGGAACTACAAGTGCCATCATACCCCATAAGTCTCTGTTTGTAACTAGGGGATAGAAGTCGGAACTGTGTAAGTCGGGGACTGCCTGTATATAATTTACACTCATAAATGCTACAACACGTATTATAGCAATGTTTATGTGTGTTTGTTGACTATATGGGCTCATTTCTGAACTGATTAATCATGCGTTCCAGGTTTAATGGATCTGTGTCCAATACGTCTCTGTGTTTGGTATTTTCAGGCATTGCGTCACACTGCCTTGATGAAGGGACAGCGCGCAGTATCCACGTGGAGCAAATAAATGGGAAAGAGTGGGAGAAAGCTATGAAAGAGCACAAGACCATTCGCAACATGTCAAAGTCCTGAGAGTGTCCAGACAGTTGTTTTATTCCTGGTCATTTATAGGTTTCCGTCCATTACTAGTTTTATACATTTCTGCCATTGTGGCCTGTCTTCTAGTGAATTAAATCTTTTCTATACATTCAATAACATTTGTTCTGTTATGTTCAGAATTTTTAAAGCCTATCTATCAATAAGTAACATCACAATTCATTCTTAGATGAAATTCAGTCAGAATCATGTGAAGCCTGCAGATTTTCTGTCTTTTGCTCCCCTCTATTGGTTTCTATAAATGTTAATTTTCTTTCTCCATGCTTGCAGAGTGTTTCAGCTCATTCTGTTGTGAGCTCAGAGCCTGATGTTTGCTATGAGAAGGTCAGATGTCTCTCCTTCCCCTCTCTATTTCTGAAACACAGAATAAGAAGTTGCAGATGCAAACCCCTCCTGCCTGTTTATTTAAAGTGAACCTGTCAGGTGGTTTATGCCAGCCTAAGAACAGGAAGGGATAGAGCAGAGGTGCACAACATAACTTCCTCTGGGCAGACCCCAACCATCAGGACACTCGTGGTCCTCATGGTTCAGGAAGTAATTTCATCTTTTGACATTTGCATTCAATTGATATCACTGCCATCAGGCTGTATATGATATTTAAAGGGGTTGTCTCACTACATCGATTCATCTTACCTCAGTCCTGTTTTCTTGGTTTGACTTTGAATTCAGGGACGTGTTTACTGGCTTCTACTAGGCTGCAGTAGAAGCCAGGTCTGTAGTTATAGCAACCAGTGCTGGCAGCCTATCAGGTTAGATCAAACAGGTCTGTAGCTATAGCGACCTGAGGAGCTGATGCAGCCCATACAAGAGGGAATATCTCAGAATAGGCAGAATACTGTTAATGGACATATATTGCAAAGTGACTTGTTTTTGCAAGATCTTTAACATAAAAAGCAATTATTGTAGTGAGACAACCCCTTTAATGTAACCTGAATAAGCACTCTAATAAGAACTGTTCTCTTTTTATCTTTGGATTTCTTCCTCAAAAGAATATTTCTGACACAATCCACAAGATATACCATAAAAATTTCTGATGGGTTCCAGACTCCAAGGAGAAGAAGAGTTGGAGAGGAGGGTATACAGTTGAAATCAGAAGTTCACATAAACTATATAAAAAAACATATGCATGGTTTTCTCACTACCTGACATGAAATCAGAATAAACCTTAGAAAGCTGGAAAGACGTCGAGCTCTTTCATATTTATTTTATATAATTTGATGCCGAGTTTCTTACCAAAAGAAGACTAAATTTTGAAAGTGAAACAAAGTAGTGCTGACGATGGCCAGATATAGTGATTAATCGTTTTCTTTGAAAACACACTAATACAGGGAAATCTGTCAATCACTGTATGTGGGTGGGGTAAGCAGGACTTCCACTATCTCTTAAGGAGTCCAATCAGGATTTACTCTGCTTTTTACTCAGAAATCCTGCTCCAAATCATATAAACCTACCTATCACAAAGCTCAGCTCCCCCTCCCTATATCAAACCCTGCTCTCAGAGAAGGTAGCATAAACCACCTGACAGGTTCCCTTTATTACTAGACAGATTTTTTTTTTGAGGGGGGAACCTGCATCCAGGAAAAGAGAACAGCTGGCAAGAAAAGTTCCATGTTCTATATAATACTGATTTATGCAAAACAAAATTCTAGCAAATAAATTTCCTATATCAGCAGATTGGCCATGTGTGAAAGAAGCCTAGAAAGATGTACCTTTTTTCAGTAGTGATATTTGCAGCTGGTACCTCACTATAAATCAGATCTAGACAATGCAGTTTTTGACCTTTTACATGTTAGTTTAAAGCACATCTATCATCAGACTATGCTAACTTTGTAGGGGAAGCATTGCATCGGAACAGATCTGCCCTGTCCAAAGTCTAAAATGGCACAAAAATAGTGTGGAAAGCTAGATATTGTGTATCCCCATACAGTCATATTAAAAAAATTTTGGGGACCCTATTAATCTTAATCATTTTTTTTTCAAAAATTTGGGTGTTTGCAACAGCCCCTTTCAATTTGATAAATCTAATAAAATGATGGACACATAATATTTGGTTGAAAAGGGGTTTATTGTACTAACACCCAAAAAGTGCAATTTTGCAAATTAAAACCCAAAATTTTACCCGGGGCAAAAGTATGGGCACCCCCAAAAGAAAAATGGGCATTTAAAATTTAGGGAGATCCTCCTTTTGCAAAAATAACACCTCTAGTCGCTTCCTGTAGCTTTTAATCGGGCCCCGGATCCGGAAAGAAGGTTATTTGGCCATTCCTCTTTACAAAACAACTCAATTCAGTTTAAATTTGATGGTCGCCGAGCCCGGAAGCCCGCTTCAAAGTATCCCCAGTTTTTTAATGATATTCAAGGTCTGGGGAAATGGGGGTGGCAAATTTTAATTGTTCCTCTGCATGAATGCCTGATAGATTTGGAGCTGTGTTTGGGATCATTGTCTTGCTGAAATTTTCCATCCCCAGCTAATTTTAAATTTATCACTGATTTTTGTACATTATTCTGAAGAATCTGTGATACTGAGTTGAATCCATGCGACCCTCAACTTTAACAAGATTCCGATGCCGCATTGGCCACACAGCCCCAAAGCATGATGGAACCTCCCCCAAAATTTTTTACAGTGGGTGCAAGTGTTTTTCTTGGAATGCTGTGTTTTTGGGACGCATGCATAACGCCTTTTTGTATGACCAAAAAAACTCAATCTTTGTTTCATCGTCCACAGGACCTTTTCAAAATGAAGTGGCTTGTCCAAATGTGCTTTTGCATACCTCAGGCGACTCTGTTGTGGCGTGCTTTCAAGAAACGGCTTCTTTCGCATCACTTCCCATATAACTTCTCCTTGTCCCAAAGTGTGCTGTATTGTTGACCGATGCACAGTGACACCATCTGCAGCAAGATGATGCGGCAGCTCTTTGGAGGTGGGTCTGTGGATTGTCCTTGACTGTTCTCCCCATTCTTCTTCTCTGCCTTTCTGATATTTTTCTTGGCCTGCCACTTCTGGGCTTAACAAGAACTGCCCCTGTGGTCTTCCATTTCCTTACTATGTCAGTGGAAAACTGACAGGTTAATCTCTGAGACAACTTTTTGTATCCTTCCCTGAACAACTATGTTGAACAATCTTTGTTTTCAGATCATTTGAGAGTTGTTTTGAGGAGCCCATGATGCCACTCTTCACAGGAGATTCAAATAGGGAGAAAACTTGCGATTGGCTCCTTAAATACCTTTTCTCATCATTGGATACACCTGGTATGAAGTTCAAAGCTCAGTGAGGTCAAAACCAATGTTGTGCTTCAGAAAGTCAGTAAAAAGTTTAGGAGTATTCAAATCAATAAAATGATAAGGGTACCCAAATTTTTGCACCAGTCAAAATTTGGTTTAATGCATATTGCACATTTTGTGTTAGTACAATAAACCTCATTTCAATCCGGAAATATTACTGTGTCCATCAGTTATTAGATATATTTAAATTGAAATGGCTGTTGCAAACACCCAAATATTTGAACTAAAATGTTAAGATTAATAGGGGTGCCCAAACGTTTTCATATGACTGTACCTAGAAGCCATAAATTACCATTAGGATGCTCAGTTATAGATATGAAAACTGCAATATTTCTTTAATTTTTTTTTCCAGGTAGAAAGTGACATGGATATACACTCACCGGCCACTTTATTAGGTACACCATGCTAGTAACGGGTTGGATCCCCTTTTGCCTTCAGAACTGCCTCAATTCTTCGTGGCATAGATTCAACAAGGTGTTGCAACGATGCTCAATTGGTACCAAGGGGCCCAAAGAGTGCCAGGAAAATATTCCCCACACCATGACACCACCACCACCAGCCTGAACCGTGATACAAGGCAGGATGGATCCATGCTTTCATGTTGTTGAGCCAAATTCTGACCCTACCATCCGAATGTCGCAGCAGAAATCGAGACTCATCAGACAGCAACGTTTTTCCAATCTTCTACTGTCCAATTTTGATGAGCTTGGGCAAATTGGAGCCTCAGTTTCCTGTTCTTAGTTGAAAGGAGTGGCACCCGGTGTGGTCTTCTGCTGCTGTAGCCCATCTGCCTCAAAGTTCGCCGTACTGTGCGTTCAGAGATGCTCTTCTGCCTACCTTGGTTGTAACGGGTGGCTATTTGAGTCACTGTTGCCTTTCTATCAGCTCGAACAGTCTGCCCATTCTCCTTTGACCTCTGGCATCAACAAGGCATTTCCGCCCACAGGACTGCCGCTCACTGGATGTTTTTTCTTTTTCGGACCATTCTCTGTAAACCCTAGAGATGGTTGTGCGTGAAAATCCCAGGAGATCAGCAGTTTCTGAAATACTCAGACCAGCCCTTCTGGCACCAACAACCATGCCACGTTCAAAGGCACTCAAATCACCTTTCTTCCCCATACTGATGCTCGGTTTGAACTGCAGGAGATTGTCTTGACCATGTCTACATGTCTAAATGCACTGAGTTGCCGCCATGTGATTGGCTGATTAGAAATTAAGTGTTAACGAGCAGTTGGACAGGTGTACCTAATAAAGTGGCCGGTGAGTGTAGACCAGCATGGTAGCTTATTGGAGTTAATCTGACCAATAATAACAATAATGATAATTTGCTCTGGTTCTCCAGATACTGAAAGGTCAATTGTTCTGTGATTTCTATAAGTAGCTTTCATTGTGGATTTGTGCATAAGAAACATAATTCATAATAATAATGCATAATCATAATGGCAGCCATCTTGTCAGTGATGGATCTGTGTAGTAATAATAATAATATACACTATATAAACACACATCATAATATATCAGTCTTGAGAAGTAATCTCTATAGAACAGGAAGTGTCAGTCTACTATGAGGCTCAGTGATCGGTAAAAAGTAGCAAGATTTTTTTTAATACAGATCATAAGAAACATAAAAACAACGCTGAAAAAATGTAAACATAAGATAAAAACAAAAATATGAACAAAAAGATAAAAACAGAACATAAAATGTGAACAAAAAACTTCATACAAACAATAGGTCATTTTCTGTTTACATATTTTCTTTAGCAAAAGTAAATGTACTGCAAAAAAAACAAGAAAGGAACTCCAAACAGAGATAGGTAACATTTAGGTTTGCTACTTCTTTAATTTAATATGTTAGAGCTAAAACAAAAATTACCAAAAAAAACCCCAAAAACTAGTAGAGTTGTCAATGCCACCAATGCTCCTCTAGTCCAGTGTTAAAATGACAGGTCATCATTGGGAATGTAGAGTGGAATGTACAGCACTGAAAGCAGATAATACTCAATTTTCCTTTTCTGCCTTCTTAGCATGTAAAAAATTCAGTGAGTTAATGAACAGGTAACGTGAGAAGAACAGGTAAATATAACGAAACCAAAGTAGTTGACTCTGATGCTGCAGCATTGCCTCCTGGAACAAAAGCAAAGCATAAATTATTCATGGAGAATTAAGTTGTAAAATATAATACAATGTAGATGAAGCAAGACATAATATAACCATTTGTCACAGGTGAAGCTGCTCATTCACAGACCAATAGTTTTAGCCTTTTTCTTGAATTGAATATACAGTGAATTGAATAGCAACGGAGGTTCTGCTTATCTTATCATGCGTTATTGAGAAAGCGAAAACCTGGATTGATCACGTACAAGTACATTAATTCCTTATGGAAAAAACACAATGCAATCCTATAACATGAAGGCTTTCGACTAATCACAGGTGTTTTTGAAATATCTATAACCAGATAGTAGAGAGTAGAAACAAGCATCTGATCTGTTTTTTTGGACAGAATAATTGTTTGTGCTAGTTTTCATTAATGCATTGAAAAAGATAAGATCATTGTTAAAAGTTACCCAATAGGGGAACATATCATAGCAGGGTCTTAATCTATAAAACTCTATTTTTCAAGTGTTTCTTGTACAGGGAGCTCACAGATAACTGACAATACAGGTACAGCCAAGGGGTTCTTGTTTTGATTGTTTTTTTGTTTTTGAAAAATAGGGTGCTGAGGAGACATAGCTATAACAATTGCATAAAAGACATCTATCAAGCAAACGAAAGGGTAAGGGCATGTCCCCACGGCAGAGGACAAATACCGGTCGGTTTGTCCTGTTTTAGTGCCTTCCCCACGGCCGTGGTGGGGGCAGCTTTTCTCCGCGATGAGCTTTTCTTTCCCATATTCTGTCCGAAAACTGGACTGAAGAATGTGCATGTTCAATCATATTGGGGCGGAAAACCTGTGCAGTGGGGACTGCTGCACGGGTTTTCCATAGAAGCCCGTTGTGCTCGTTTGCGGCCGGTTTTTCAGACGGTTTGCAAAACCGCAAACCGTCTGAAAAAGCCGTCCGCAAACCCGTGCCGTGGGGACATGTCCTAAGGACTGCTTACCTCTATTGATCCAGAGGAAGAAAAAAAATCTTGTAAGACATTAGCTTATCTACCCTGAAAGGAAGAAGTTTTCCTGCTGATCCCAAGTGGCGATCACTCTTGTTCAAGATTCAAACAATGCTTCTATGTACAGTTACACGTAAAGGTAAATGAACCCTTTGGGATTATCTGGATGTTCTGCTAATACCATTGTTACGGGTGTCCCTGCGACCCTCGGGTCGGGTCGCAGGCACACCCGCAACGCCGCGGCACCTCCTGCTGCGGCCGGTGCCGCAGCCCGACGCTCGGGCCGCGGGCACCCCGGCACGTCTGGGGAACACTTACCCGTCCACGCTCCTGGTCCCATCCTTGCGCGCGCTCCTGCTGCCGGCCGGGTGTCCGCGCGCGCACTAGAGGGCGCGCGCGGCACTGCCGGGAAATTTAAAGGGACAGTGCGCCGGTGATTGGTTTTCACCGGGCACGGTCCCTATTTTAGCCCTGCCTCTTCCCCAGCACCTTTGCCGAATCGATAGTGCCTTGTGCCTGGAGAGGAAGCGTTCCTAAAGTGTCTTGACCCGTTTACTGTGTACCGTACCTTCTGCCTCCGTCCCTCGACCACGAACCATTGCCGCCTGTCCTGACCTTCTGCCTGTCCCCGACTACGAGCCTGCTTCACGATTTTGTACCACGCAACACCTCGGCTGCCACCGCAAGCAAGTCACGTCAGGGGTAGCGACCTGGTAGTAATCCGCCGCAGCAAGTCCATCCCGCTTTGCGGCGGGCTCTGGTGAAAACCGGACCTACTTAGATTCCGTTCCCCTGGCGTGGCTTACACCATCGCTTGTGGTGGTCCAGTGGATCCACTACCACATCCGTAACAGTTCGATTCGGCCATGGATCCCGCCAAGGTGCCTCTACCGAGCGTCTCCGACCTCACTACCACCGTGGCTCAGCAATCTAAGCAGATCGCGCAGCAAGCGCAACAGCTGAACCAACTGAATTCTATGATGCAACAGCTCCTGGCCACTCAGCAGCAACAAACGGCGGCCGTGGCTCAAGCAGCAGCAGTCGTTCCCGGGGACATCTGCCGGCCCTAAACTCCGCTTGTCCATGCCGACGAAGTTTGAGGGGGACTCTAAGGCCTGCAGGGGGTTCATCACCCAGTGTGCTCTCCACGTGGAACTTATGGCTGGTCAGTTCCCGTCCGAAAGGTCCAAGGTGGCCTTCGTGGTCAGTTCCTATCCGGGAAAGCCTGGCCGGGCGACGCCACTTTGGGACCGAGGCGATCCTATCACAGCGGATCTGGCGACATTCTTGCAGGAGTTCCGCGGAGTCTTCGAGGAGCCTGCCCGCGCCTCGTCTGCTGAAACCGCTTTATTAAACCTACAGCAGGGGAACTCCTCCGTTGGCGACTACGCCGTGCAATTTCGCACCTTAGCCTCTGAATTGGCGTGGAATGATGCTGCATTGTGCGCCACGTTCAAGAAGGGCCTCTCCGGCCAGATTAAGGATGCCCTCGCCACCCGGGACTCTCCGACGTCATTAAGTGAGCTCATCCATCTGGCAAACCGCATAGACATCCGTTTCTCGGAGAGACGGGAGGAGCTCCGCCAGGAACGCGAACCAGCTCAAACACGTCGGCTACCCCGTCTTGCGCCAGTGTTTCAGCGTCCTCCACTGCCTCCCTCCCAGCCAGCCTTGGAAGAGGCCATGCAAGTGGACAGTACCCGCCTGTCTCCGCAAGAGCTTGCCCGACGGCGTGAGGAGAAGTTGTGTCTCTACTGCGGCAGCCCCGAACACTTCCGTAGGGGTTGCCCACTTCTTCGGCAACGTCCGGGAAACGCACGCACCTAGGATTCGTGGGAGAGGCGTCCCTAGGTGTGAGTAATCCCTCTCCACGGCTCATGCTGCCAGCTCTGGTTACGTCCAATTCCGGAATCTCGTTCCGAGTGTCGGCCTTCCTGGATTCCGGATCGGCTGGGAGCTTTATGGATGCTTCGTTGGTGACCAAGTATCGTCTCTCGGTGGTCCGCCTAGACCAACCCTTGGTCATCTCCTCCGTCAGTGGTGAACTATTGAGTGACTCCATCCACTACCGGACTGAACCAGTGGTCCTACAAATAGGAGCCCTGCACAGGGAAAGGATCACGTTCTTCGTGTTACCCCGTTCTTCCTCGGCTGTTCTACTGGGGCTTCCTTGGCTACAGCGTCACGCCCCTATGCTGGATTGGAAGACGGGTGAAGTTTTGCGTTGGGGCCCGGACTGCCAGTCTCGTTGTCTTTCGGCACCCCGCCGGGTGCGCCCCAGTCCTCCACAGTCCTCTCCCAAGCCACTACCTGGTTTACCGCAACCTTATCAGGACTTCCAAGATGTTTTTTCCGAGAGGCGAGCTGAGACACTTCCTCCTCATCGCCCATATGATTGCCCCATAGACCTGCTACCCGGGACCAGTCCTCCCCGGGGTAGGGTCTACCCGCTCTCCGTACCCGAAACTCGGGCGATGTCGGCCTATGTAGAAGAAAATCTACGAAAGGGTTTCATCCGCAAATCTACTTCTCCGGCGGGTGCCGGATTTTTCTTTGTGGAGAAGAAAGATGGATCCCTGAGACCGTGCATTGACTACCGTGGTCTAAATAAGATCACCATCAAGAACCGGTACCCTCTGCCGTTAATCACGGAACTCTTTGACCGCCTCCGGGGGGCCAAGGTCTTTTCCAAATTGGACTTGCGGGGGGCATATAATCTCATCCGGATCCGGGAAGGCGACGAGTGGAAGACGGCCTTCAATACTCGTGATTGGCACTTTGAGTATCTCTGGTAATGCCCTTCGCGCTTATGCAACGCCCCGGCCGTCTTCCAGGAATTTGTCAATGACATTTTCAGAGACCTCCTATATGCCTGTGTAGTGGTCTACTTAGATGACATCCTGGTATTCTCACCCGATCTGGGATCCCACCAGTTACATGTGCGCCAGGTCCTGAGACGCCTGCGCGAGAACCATCTATATGCTAAACTGGAAAAGTGCCTATTTCACCAGACCAGCCTCCCGTTTCTTGGATACATAATCTCTGATACGGGTCTGCGGATGGACCCCACCAAACTCTCTGCCGTCCTACAGTGGCCCCGACCTGTTGGCCTGCGGGCTATACAACGTTTCCTGGGTTTCGCAAATTACTACCGACAATTCATCCCGCACTTTTCAACGTTGGTAGCACCAATTGTGGCCCTTACAAAAAAACATGCCAACCCGAAACTGTGGCCTCCGGTCGCCGAAGAAGCCTTTTCCAAGTTGAAGGCAGCATTCGCCTCCGCACCGGTGTTATCCCGGCCAGATACCGAGAAACCCTTCTTTCTGGAAGTGGACGCCTCTTCCATAGGAGCTGGAGCACTGCTCACCCAAAAGGGGCCCAAGGGCAAGACTCGGACCTGCGGGTTCTTTTCCAGGACCTTCTCACCAGCAGAGAAGAACTATACCATCGGGGATCGGGAACTTTTAGCCATTAAACTTGCCCTAGAAGAATGGCGCCACCTCCTGGAGGGTGCTCGTTTCCCCGTGAATATCTTCACTGACCACAAAAACCTCCTCTATCTCCAGACAGCACAACGTCTGAATCCTCGTCAAGCGAGATGGTCTCTGTTCTTTGCCCGTTTCAACTACATCATCCACTTCCGACCGGCAGAAAAGAACCTCAAGGCCGATGCTCTTTCCCGTGCCTCCGATGTTAGTGGGGAGGAAGAGGCGGCCCCACAACATATTGTACCCCCGGAACGTCTGATGTCTGTGGCTCCCACTAACCTCCAAGGGGTACCCCCAGGGAAGACGTATGTGCGCCCTGCGCTCCGGTTGAGGGTCCTGAAATGGGGTCACTGTTCCCGCATAGCCGGACACCCTGGGGTTCGAAGGTCTTGTTCGTTGATTTCCCGGTTCTACTGGTGGCCTGGTCTCGTTAACGATGTAAAGGAGTTTGTGGGGGCCTGCACCACCTGTGCCCGCAATAAGTCACCTCGCCAAAGACCTGCGGGACTACTCCAACCTCTGCCGGTGCCTAGCTGTCCTTGGAGCCATATTGCCATGGACTTCATAACTGACTTACCGCCCTCTGAAGGTAATACGGTCATTTGGGTAGTCACTGACCGTTTTTCCAAGATGGCTCATTTTGTTCCCTTGCCGGGCCTTCCTTCTGCGCCTCGGCTCGCCAATATTTTTTTTGAACACATTTTCCGTCTGCATGGGCTCCCCTTACACATAGTCTCGGACCGGGGAGTCCAGTTCGTCTCGAGATTTTGGCGAGGCCTCTGCTCGCTACTGCAAGTGGAACTGGACTTCTCCTCTGCGTACCACCCACAATCCAATGGGCAAGTGGAGAGGGTGAATCAGGTCCTAGGTACTTATCTCCGCCACTTCACTTCTGCCAAACAAGATGACTGGTCCAGTCTACTACCTTGGGCGGAATTTTCGTATAATTCCCTGGACTCTGATTCCGCTGGGGCATCCCCCTTCTCCATTGTCTTTGGTCGGCATCCCCGCCCACCCCTTCCACTGCCCTCTGCCTCCTCCGATGTCCCTGCTGTGGACAGTCTGGTCCGTGACCTATCCGCTGTCTGGAGGGAGACGCGCCAGTCCCTGCTTCAGGCCTCGGCCCGTATGAAGACCCAAGCGGACAAAAAAAGAAGACCCCCTCCTTCCTTTGTCCCGGGGGATAAGGTGTGGCTGTCTGCCAAATATATCCGTTTTAAAATCCCCAGCTACAAGCTGGGTCCCCGTTTTTTAGGTCCCTTCGAAGTCCTGAGGCGCATTAATCCTGTGGCCTACAAGCTCCGGCTCCCTCCGACCATGCGCATCCCAAACTCCTTCCATGTCTCCCTACTGAAGCCGGTCACCCATAACCGCTTCTCTCGGTCCGTGGTTCCCCCCGTCTCCCGTAGCTGATTCCACCAATATTTTTGCCGTCAAAGAGATTTTGGCCACTAAGACGGTTCGGGGAAGACGATTTTTTTTGGTGGACTGGAAGGGGTTTGGGCCAGAGGAAAGGTCGTGGGAGCCGGAGGAAAACATCCTGGATAGGGGTCTCTTGTCTAAGTTTATGCGGGCCAGAAAGAGGGGGAGGCCTAAGGGGGGGGGGGGGGGGGTACTGTTACGGGTGTCCCTGCAACCCTCGGGTCGGGTCGCAGGCACACCCGCAACGCCGCGGCACCTCCTGCTGCGGCCGGTGCCGCGGCCCGATGCTCGGGCCGCGGGCACCCCGGCACGTCTGAGGAACACTTACCCGTCCACGCTCCTGGTCCCGTCCTGGCGCGCTCCTGCTGCCGGCCGGGTGCACGCGCGCCCTCGAGCGCGCGCGCGGCACTGCCGGGAAATTTAAAGGGACAGTGCGCCGGTGATTGGTTTTCACCGGGCATGGTCCCTATTTTAGCCCTGCCTCTTCCCCAGCACCTTTGCCGAATCGATAGTGCCTGGGGCCTGGAGAGGAAGCGTGCCTAAAGTGTCTTGTTTACTGTGTACCGTACCTTCTGCCTCCGTCCCTCGACCACGAACCATTGCCACCTGTCCTGACCTTCTGCCTGTCCCCGACTACGAGCCTGCTTCACGATTTTGTACCACGCAACACCTCGGCTGCCACCGCAAGCAAGTCACGTCAGGGGTAGCGACCTGGTAGTAATTCGCCGCAGCAAGTCCATCCCGCTTTGCGGCGGGCTCTGGTGAAAACCGGACCTACTTAGATTCCGTTCCCCTGGCGTGGCTTACACCATCGCTTGTGGTGGTCCAGTGGATCCACTACCACATCCGTAACAACCATGTGGTTCTTATCCAAGTCATAACTATAAAAAAACACAACCTAACCATCCTACTAACACACAAACAGTGCTACAGTTCATGTATTTTACTAACCACATTGAGTAAAATCCCACAATGCAGGAAGAAAAAGCCAAGCACTGAATTTAGTGACCCGTAAGTGCAAATAAGATTTTCACAGTGGTCAGTATGAATTTTAGACCATTTCTCCCTGCAAAGGTGTTTACTTTCATCAATATTTCTAGGATTCTTTGAATGCACAGCACTCTTTAGGTCATTCCACAGCATCTCGATAGAATTAAGGTCAGGATTCTAATTTGGCTATTCCAAAACACAAATCATCTTTTTCAAGTGTTCCTAGGTTGATTTACTTGTGTGCTTTTGGATAGTTTTCTTGTTGCATCAGCCAATGTCTCTTCTATTTGAGATCATGGACTGCTGCCCTAATATTCTCCTTTAAAATTTGTTAACACATCTTTAAATGTATTATCTCTCAATAAGTGCAAGGCGCTCAGGCCCTGAGGCAGCAAAATAGCCAGCCTCAAACCATGATGCTCCATTTATCATGTTTAACATTTGTGGTTTTGAAGGTGTGCATTGTTCTTTTTCATCCCGAAAAAACTACAGATTTTTGCAAAAAAATTCCCTTTTTTGTCCATAAAACATTTTGCCACAAGCCGTGTGGAACATCTAGGTCAGGGGTGTCAAACTCAGGCCCATGGGTCAAATCTGGCTCGCAGTGTAACTATATTTGGTCCTTGAATAACAGCCAGTCCGTGTATAGAGAAGAGAAAGAAGCCAGGAGCTATCATTCCACATCTCTCACTTAGCCCTTAACCCCTGCATAGAGCAGGGAAGAGACCATGTGGCATTAGAAACAACACAGACAGCAGGGTGACTGATAAGGTACAGTGGACCGACTGATAAGAGGAGCTCACAGCTCCTTCTCAGCCTCAGCATCTATGCAGGCAGTAGGGTACTCCAAATGGAGACACCACACTGTGCAGTACATAACAAGCTCTGTGTAGATCACAGGACACAGAGAGTTGGCTAACTGCAGTCAGTACAAATAAAGTGGGTACTGGATTGTTTCTCTGGCCTTAAGAGCGTACCAGGATATAAGGCAGTGGGGGAGAAAACACTTGAGGGAAAAGACATGCCGCAGCAACACAGAAGGGGATGAGCAGCAGGACATTTTTTGTCTTCCCACATAAAGCACATAGAGCTGCACAGTGTCTTTAAACCTCAGTCTGGCTCAGTGGCAGATGCAATCCTAAAGACTTATGAGTTGGTGATCAGGCTACAAAAACTTCATCAATTGTAGACATTTTTTCAACAAATATCAAGGTTGGCCTGCAACTTTGTCAAAGTTTTTCATTTTGGGCCACAGTGTTTTTGAGTTTCACACCCCCAATCTAAGTGGCCTTGTGCAAAATTTAGATGGGCCACAATGTTTTTTTAGGACAGTAGTGTTTTTTTTTTGGGTAGTGTCCTTCCATAATTTTGAGCTTTTCCAATAGTGGATATACACTGCTTACAAAAAGTTAGGATATTTACCTTTTGGTTGGAATTTCAGGATGAATATAATATTTCTTGAAAATGTTTTAAATGAATTTAATGAGACCATCTCTTAACTTTAGAATGCACATGTTCAACTATTCAATGTTTCAGTACTTTTTGCACAACGTTCTTATCCCTAACAAGGAGCTTAATGTCAAAATTCACAACAGGTATTTGATTCACAACAGGTGTTTGATCCCTGAATCACCCAATTAATTTAGGGGATCAATTTCAGTTAGTATTTAAACAGTCTTCCTCATCATGCTCTTGATATTTTGGAGTCAGGAGACCAAGACAACACCTTGCAATTGATCAGCAGTACCTCACCACTGCGAGGCTTCGAGCAGGATGCTCTCAGACGGAAGTGGCCACTGAGATTAGAGTGTCACAGAGTGTCATCAGCAGGTTGCAACAGAGATACAGAAACGGGTCAAGAGTGGGGCATTAATCATCTGGTTCCGCAAGGCATTGTTTACCATTAAGCAATCATCAGTGTGTGAGATGATTATTAAGTTAATTTAAAAAAAATGTTCAAGAAATGTTCATCCTGAAATATCAACCAGAAGCCAAATATCCCAAACTTTTTGTGAGCAGTGTATGTACACTGGTGTCACTACATTTTTCTGTAGGTCTTTTCTGCTATATCTGTGTGGCTATTGTGACCTTAAAAGGGTTTTGTCACTGCAAAGATTAGCTTTCAAAATGAAGGGACAAGTAATGAAAGACAGTTTCTAAAAACATTGGTCAATAGATTTTTTACTTTAGTCATGAGAACAGTGCACACAGGTTTCTATGGTTTCCTTGTTACAGGACTCTGTTATTAATTAGATGAGAGAGCAAGAGCAAGGATTGAAGTCACCATGGACAGACTAAGCTCCAGAGCAAACTTGTTATCTCTAACAAGATTAAAGATAAGCCATTGTTTTCAGTCCCCAATGCATATATACCTTTAGTTTACTGAAGAGATAACATCTCCTGTACTTGTCAGTATAATGGCTCAGCTACTTGCAGAGAGATTAAACATGCTAATCACTGCTAAGAACCACCCACAGCTTGAGCGAGATAGGGTGAGTCTAAACCTACTTGGTGAGAAAAACCTTTTAAACAGGATGCCCATTTGTAAGGAGAGTAGCAACAGTCCTGAGCATTTTCCATTTGGGGACAATTTTTCAATCCTTAGACTGATGTTCACCCAGATAATTAGCAATGTTATGTAGCTTCTTCCACTTTTTTGGATGTCTCTTACATATCTTCTGAGTTCTTCTGAAAGGTGTATGCATTAAGGCATGATTCACACTACCCAGCTTTGTTTAGAAAAACCGATTTGCCTGCAGAAACCAGGCTTTGTTTTCTTAATTTAATAGGTGAAGAATCAGTGAAACACATTTCCAATCTTATCTTCTTAACTGAAATACAGTGCCTTGCGAAAGCATTCGGCCCCTTGAACTTTTCAACGTTTTGCCACATTTCAGGCTTCAAACATAGAGAATGTTTGAATTTTGTTGTGAAGAATCAACAACAAGTGGGACACAATTGTGAAGTGGAACGAAATTTATTGGATATGTTAAACTCTTGTAAAAAATAAAAAACTGAAAAGTGGGGCGTGCAAAATTATTCGGGCCCCTTCAGTTAATACTCTGTAGCGCCACGTTTTGCTGCGATTACAGCTGCAAGTCGATTGGGGTATGTCTCTATCAGTTTTGCACATCGAGAGACTGAAATTCTTGCCCATTCTTCCTTGGCGCACAGCTGAGCTCAGTGAGGTTGGATGGAGAGCGTTTGTGACAGCTGGAGCTCGTGAGTTGGATGGATGGGGGTTGGATTGGATGGGAGCGTTTGTGAACAGCAGTTTTCAGCTCTTTCACAGATTCTTTTTT
>JAODAL010039799.1:0-37621 GCA_025379985.1 Phyllomedusa bahiana
TATTTTTTAAACCCTTTTTCCAGCTGAAAAGCATCAACAACTCTTCTTCTGAAGTCCTTAGAAATCTGCTTTCTTTGTATCATGATACACTTCCACAAATATGTGCTAAGAAGAATCAACTTTGATAAATCCCTGTTTTTTAAATAAAACAGGTCACCCACTCATACCTGATTGTCGTTCCATTGATTGAAAACACCTGACTTTAATTTCACATTCAAATTATCTGCTAATCCTAAAGACTCATGTACTTATCCCAGACATAGATATGTGATATTATATAATTGTCCTCAATATACAAACGACCAAATTTTAATAATTGGGTTTGGTTCTCTTTATTCATTTTTAGGATGTAGTTTTAGATCAAATTTATGCAGAAATATACAAAAGTCTGAAGGGTTCACCCCTGCAAAAAAAACCCCCAAAAAACGAAATAGTTAGTTATAGGGTTAATGTCGCTTGTTCTGGTGGTCTAAGTTTGAAAATGGGTTAATATTTTATTCTGTAATGTTCTAGGATAAAGGTGGCAGGTTATTATCTGGTAGCCAACTGATTAATGTCACTAATTCTAGTGATCTAAGATAGAGTTCCCTCCCTTGGTGTCTTAGCTAGAAAAGGGATTTAATATTTTATTTTGTAATAGTCTATGGTACAAGTGGGGTTTTGTATCTGGTCATGTAGGGTACATTATGCTGGTTCATATTTTATTGCCTGGTGCAGTAGTGTTATTTATGCAAAGCTGTAAAGTTCATCCATTCTCTACCATTCTTTTTAGAAATCAACTAAAGTAAATAGATGATGATCTTCCACACAGGGATTTTACATCACATTATTAGGCTATGTTCACACGGCTCATAGAGAACTATGGATTACACCTCCTCTCCCCGGCTGTACAATACGACGCGTGGGGAGATAAGTGACATGTCATTTATTCACGGCGCGTAAGCGCCGTGAGTAATGACAGGCTATCGGCCCCTCGCATCATGGCAGTACGCGCCGATTGGCGCGAGCTCCCGAACACCCACTGTAATTGCAAGGCGTACTGTATGCTCTGCAATTAGCCATGAACTTAGCCTTATACTTTGAGGCTGTCCTTCTGGACGGTGGGGTAAAAGACTGAAAAACCATATGGTATGTATAAAAGTGACACAGACAGCAATATGTAGTATTGTGCTGCAAATATCTCCTGCAGGAATAAGAGAGCTGTGTGAAAAAGTGGTGAATGCTGTTAAAATGGAAGGATGAGAGGAAGAGAGGGACTCAAAGACTTATTTACTTGTGAGCTTTTTAATTAACTTTTTATGTAATTTATATATAAATATAAACTATAACATAGTGTTATACAGTCATCACCTTTAATAGTATCATGAATCTACTGGACGTTAATTTGAACTGAATACAAATTTTGTCTTATGTCAATAAATCCTTCCTATCTTTTTCCTATATATATATGTGTGTGTGTGTATATATAAAATATATAAATATATATATATATAAAATATATATATATAAAAAAAAATATATATATATATATATATATATATATAAACATAAAAAGAAAGTCATCACTTGAATATCTCTAGAATCTCTAGAGGGCAGGTGTGTGTTCTCATACAAGTGTTGATAACTAAACATCCCGCAGAGGTTGGATACCTCTCACCTTTCCAGCAGACACAAACATACATATAGCAATCAATTTAACCTCTCCCTTAGGTACTGGGCAAGACTGATTGACTATATACACCAATCAGCCATAACATGAAAACCACTGACAAGTCAATTGAATAACATGGATTATCTTGTTGAATTGACATCTGTCAAGAGGTGAGAGCAAGTAAACAGTTCTTGAAGTAGGTGCAGTATGATAGAGACTTCAAAAAGGACCAAATTGCGATTGGATCAGTGCATGTGTGTTGGGTTAAAAACAAGTGAAAAGGAAAAACAAAAGTGGGAACAACAAGCGCCACCTAGTGCAATATATTATTCGACTTGTTGGGTAATGAACACACGTGAAATTGCTCACCTTTAGGAGTTGTGCATCTGGTCGGCACAACTCACCCCTCGCTGAATGAAGTGTAAAAGGGTGTTAAATGCAAGCAAATTGGGATCCATACGGATCTAAGTGACCAAATCCTTTCCTGATTCAAGAAAGAATGACCAGTGAATTGGTGACAGGGTCATAAAAACCCATGGTTCATTTAAACACGTGGAAAGTAAGGTGTAGTCATCATGGTCTAATCTTACTGCCAGAACACAGGGTTTATCATAGCTTGCTGTCTACCACTAAAAACACTACAGTGGGCCCACTATCAGAACTGGACCATGAAGTGATGAATTACATTTCTGTTACATCATTTGGACAGCTGGGTGCATGTACATCTCTTATTAGAAGAAAAGATGGAACCTGGATGCAGTAGAGTAAGATGTCAAACTGGAGGAGGCAGTGTGATACTCTGAGCAGTGTTCCACTGGGAAAACTTGGCTTCCATTCAAAAGAATTAAGGAATATATATAGTGGGGAAAGTAAGTATTTGATACACTGGCGATTTTGTAAATTTTCCCATCTACAAAGAACAAAAAGGTCTGTAATTTTTACCAAAGGAACATTTCAACTGTGAGAGACAGAATCTAAAAGACAATCGGGGAAATCACATTGTATGATTTTTAAATAATTAATTTGCATTTTATTCATGAAATAAGTATTTGATCACCTACCAAACAGCAAAAATTCTGGCTCTCACAGACCTGTTTATTTTTAAAAAGCCCTCCTACTCTGCATTCAATACCTGTATTAATTCCACCTGTCCACACAATCACACCCTAACTTCTCCACCGTGACTAAGACCAAAGAGCTACCTAAGAACACCAGGGACAAAATTGTAGACCTGCAGAAGGCTGGGATGGACTACAGGACAATAGGCAAGCAGCTTGGTGACAAGGCATCCGCTACTGATGTAATTGTTAGAAAATGGAAGAAACACAAGATGATTGTCAATCTTCCTTTGGTCTGAGGCTTCATGCAAGATCTTGCCTCGTGGAGTCAGGATGATTCTAAAAAAGGTCATAAATCAGCCTAGAACTACACGGGTAGACCTGTTCAATGACCAGAATAGAGCTGGGACCACAGTCTCACAGAGAACTGTTAGTAACACACTACAGCATCAAGTTTTACAAGTCGACAGGGCACACAAGGTCCCCTGCTCATACCAGCACATGTCCAGGTGCGTTTGAAGCTTGCTAATGACCATCGTACAGTATCACACTGTGACTCGGATACTGGTCTGACCCCTGGCGCTCTCTGAGGGCCCCAGTGACATATCCCTCGCCCACCCCCAAAGCCACGGTCTGGCAGTGTTTAAGAAAGAACAGGTCTCCGGGCCCATTATTTATGTACAGTGTACATAAATAACGGGTCCTAAGGCCTGTTCTTTCTTAAACACTGCCAGATCGTGGCTTTAGGGAGGAGGGGGGCAGACACGGTGCCATACAATACAGGCCCAAGGCCTATTTAACAGTACTGGCAGACCCGAGTCTTTGGGAAGGGGGGGGGGGGGCGTGTTAGCAGCAGATTATCCAGATCATTCTCCAGTAGTGGAACAGCAAAAGGAACTTTATTCATGAACAGAACAAGTATAACTTCTCAGCACACAGGAGAACATGTCTGCACATATCAGTCCATCTGCAGTAAGCAAGATCTGAGCTGTCTCTTCCTCTCACAGTTTTTTTTTTTTAAACAGCCTAACTTTATCAACAATGACAAAGGCTCACACATGCAATACATACAGAAGTGGTTGTTGCATACAGTAATAAGTATTATTCCAACAGGGCGCCTACATGGCACCATAAAATACAGGCCCGAGGCCTGTTTAACAGTACTGGCAGACCCAAGGCTTTGGGGAGGGAGGGCGCCGACACGGTGCCGTACAATACAGGCCCGAGACAGACCCGAGGCTATGGGGAGGGGGAGTGCCGACCCGGCGCCATACAATACAGGCCCGAGGCAGACCCGAGGCTTTGAGGAGGGGGCGCCGACACAGTTCTGTACAATAAAGGCCAGAGGCTTTGTGGACTGTGTGTGTGTTGGGTGGGGATGAAGCACGGCGCCGTACATTGCTAGACTGCGGCTGTCGGAGGCTTTACCTCAGCAACGGCCGTCCTGTGTGCGTGGCGGGATGCTGTGATCATTTGAAACAGTGTGGCTGCGCCTCATACCAGTCGCACAAGTAAGGGAACAGCGCAGAACCGTCCTTGTTGCTTTATAATGACAGCGAGTGGGCAGCCGGTGCGTGGGCCAGCAGGGAGGCCGCAGAGTGCCACAGGTTTGCCACCGATGTCATATAGGGATATACAAATATGGGGACATCTGCACAGGATATAATATGTATTTTCCGTCCGCAGTTGTCTTCCTCTTTAAAATGTAGGTTTGTCAATATTAAGGAATTTAGACTGGGCAATTCAATATCCTAAGGTGACAACCCACCAAATTGACACTCTTATTGAGAATTATAGATAGATAAAGCAGGACCTTCATCTCGGAACCTCTGTGAATCTAGAGAGAAAATCACATTTCTTTTATCAGAGATTTAAAGTCACTTTACACCAACATATCACCAAAAGTTGCACAGCTTTGATGAGAAGCCGACGATCAACCACCAATGTATGTCCCAGATTGGCATTGGCGCCAACAGACAGATACTAGACATCAAGGGGGAACATAAAGAAGACTCTAGTTTATGCCTCTAATATAAAGGATCCCTATGACCTTTTGGCTCATTCTTAACCTATAATTATTAATCTGCTATATTTAACAACCTTTTCATAAACATTCTCATTTGGTTTGGCTGAAAAGGTATGTTATTTCTAAGGCATGTTAGTGACAAATGGGATATAGCTCAGAACTTAGGGCGACATTTCCCAACACGCCAACGCCAGTTTTTTGGTCTATATTGAGCTAAAACCGCTTTTGACGCCATATTTTGGATGTAAATTTGCTGTTGTACACCAAAACTTGGTGCATTATATGCCGGGAACGACACATTACCATGCGCCCAAAAATGGTGCGCTGTGCGCCTCCATAACGAGATGCGCCTATTGAGGAGCATAGCACATCATTACAAGTGTATATGTGTTAGGCGCATTTCATATACTTGTAATGATAAGCCATACGCCTCTGTGCGCGATATGCCTCGATAGGGGCATTACATGCATTTGTCCTGTGAATAGGTGATACATGTCCAGTATAGTACAACTCCTTAAATCCACTTGTTGTATAAGTTAAAGGGAATTTCTATGCGTAGTCTGTGCATGCATTTATGTTTCATTTCTGTACTTCTGCAATTTCGCTAAAGCTATTATTTTATTTTGTGTGAAAATGGGCACTTTTTAAGTTTCATAACACATTTTATTTTAGTGAACATAGATGCTCATGCACATGTGCTCATTGTCAGAGGGTTTCTTACCATATCTAGCAATTACTTTTGGTAACCTTTTACCTTTGAGTGCTTTATTAAAAGTCTGCTACTAATAATAATCCACATAACTTGTAAATTGAAATCTTGCGTTATGAATTTTGTTGCTTGGTATTTAAATTATGTTCGCCTCGGGGGTATAGATTTTTACACCTTTCATTGTTTTGTAACACCAGCAGTAATGAGATAAAAATGTCCTGTGCCCTTAAGACATTATTCAGAATAATTTTGCACCTGCATCTTGAGATCTATTCTGGGTCAAGCAGTTTAAGAGAAAGTGTGATTGTTTTGCAGAATCACCAAATTGTCTAGATAACAGTAATATGTACCTATTATTTCAATAGTCAGCTTTTCTGCTTCAGCAACAAAAAAATGGAAGTAAGGCAAACATATTAAAGTAGTTTTATACTTGTAGTCACTTCTGCCCTTGTGGCCAACGTGTGAAGTCCAGTCTTCCTTAGACAAGAAACCTTATTGGAAATACCATAGCCTAAAGTTTAAGAATTCATCTAATCAAGTTCTTCAGCTCTGAGGTTAAGACAGTTAAAAATATACAAACCCCTTTCATGGTTGGAGTAGCCCATCTAGGAAACAGACAAACCTCCAGTGGGCCTCAGTTCTGGTCTTCAAAGGTCTAGCAGAAGGCAACTCAATAAAAGATGCTTTGGAGACAATCACTTGCTCTTAGGGTATGTCCACACAGCATTTATAAAATGCTGGTCAGATTCTGTTTAAGAATTCAGCCATTATTTTATCATCTTTCAAATGGTTTAGGGGACAGTTCTGTTCGCAGTTTGCGGTTTCACCCATCCCCCATAACCATTGAATTTTCACATCTTCCGCCTGAAAAATGGGTGGAAGATTATGCATGCTTTGAGTTTTTAGGAATGCCGTCTGGCTGACAATCCATTCAATGTAGACACCTGAATGGATTTTCTATTAAAGTCTATGGGGATAGTTTCTTGTTGGTTTTCAGATGGTATCCAAATCCGCAAACCGTCTGAAAATCTGACCAATAAACCATGCCGTGTGGACAAACCTTTAGAGTCAATTCTTATAGATGGATTTGCAGAAAATTTATATGACCTATGTGCAAAATAGCAACCTGATTTAGAATGTAGTTAAAAGTAGAAAGCACAACTCACACTGACTGTAGAACCTCAGAATTAGTGTTTGAATTGGTCTCTGTTTGGTTTAACACTGGTTCGACTGAATTAATGAAAAAAATTTGGATTTGGGATGTCCCAAACCCACATTTTTTTTACTGGGTTTGAGTGTGTTAAAGTGGTTTTCTCACTACAAAAATTACCTTTCAACATAAAGGGACAGTTAAATGAAGACTTTTTCTAAATACATCGACCAATGGATTTTACTTTAGTCATGAGATGAGCATTTTTTATGTGTTCTGAAGTGCACACAGGTTTTATTGTTACCTGCATACCAGAAAGACTAATTATATCTAACAAGATTTGCTTCACTAAACAAAAGGTACATGGGCTGTGAGGACTGAAAAGCATGGCTTTATCTGTAATCTTATTAGAGATAATAATCTCTTGCACTGTCAGAGTAACAGCTCACTAGAAGTTGTAATTACTGCTGTAGAACCACCCACAACCTGAGGAGACAGAGTGAGCACAAAACTACTAAGACTCAGTGAAACAGAATGCTGAGAAAGCCCTTTTAACTCACTTGTTCTCTGGCACTTCTGGTCCTGAAGCACTGTTGCTCCGAAGTCACTATTGTCTGACATCACTTCTGGTCCAGCATCACATAAGTAACTTCGATGTCACATTGGTCCAGAAGTGACGTCAAAACAGACATGACGTCTGAGCAACAGTGCTTAGCGAAGGACTAAAAGCACCAGGGAGCAGGTATGTTAACTCGTTCAAACCCAGTAAAGAAAGCCCTAACTCCAATATAGGGTCGGGGTTAGAGTAATGGTTACAGTAGACTTTTTGGTAAATATCTCTAAAAATTTATTTGGGCTGAACTGAATCAGAACTCTCATATTCAGGTCAAATTTGATGTTGACTCAAAATCTAAGTACCACACTAGTTAGAATATTTTCATTCTATGGCCTCAGTAAATGCCAGTCTGAACATGAACTGACATATTCTGTTATGAAAGCTATGCCAAAGGATAAAATTCTACATGGTTCAGTATATAGTTATCTATATCTTAAAGGGGTCATCTCACTACAAAGATTAGCTTTCAACATATAGGGAACACTAAATGAAGACGTTTTCCAAATATATTGCTTTGTTCATTTTTTTTAGGAGGTACAAATTATTTTATCATCTTCTGATGGCTTTCAGGTTTCTCTAGTTACCGACTTGTTTGCTTGTTCTCCTCTGCTGTTTGTCTTATCTGATAGCAGAGAGTGACATCATCACACAGGTCCCATCACAGAACTGAGAGCTTGTGTGTTATCTGGTCTTTCAGACAAAAGACACTAATTATGTCAGGGCTGGGCTGTGCTCAGGCTGAAGGGATCAACAGGCTGCAGCAGCTGATGCACGATCCCACCCTGATACACTTGCTGCTGACAACTCTGTGAGTGACAGGGGCCCAGCCACTCCTGACAGGGGGCGAGTTGCACCAGCCAATGGGAGGACCTGGAGGCCGCTCCAATCAGCTGCAGGGGCGGTATCCAGGAATCCCATTTATACTCCCTGAAGGCTGAGTGCTGCGCCTGTGATATTCCTGGCTACCTCGTGTTACTTGTTCGGTTTATTGTGTTTTGCTTATCTGTGTACCTGACCTCCACTTGTTCTCCTGACCTCGGCTTGTTCTCCTGATTTTGTGCTTCGCTTCCGTTTGGCTTTTAACCTCGGCTTGTTTACGTTTATCCCTCTGGTTCTGATTTGTGGCTTTGGCGTTCCTGATTTGGTATTGACCCGGACTGTCTGACTATTCTACTTCCTGACGGCCCCAGCACTTAGGCAGAGCAGGGACTGTCGCCCAGTTGCCGTCTGCCGCCTAGGGCAGCACGTCAAGTAGGCAGGGACAGTGGGCTGGGTTCCAGTTAGGGCTCACTGCACCTCCCTTGACGTGACATTATCACAGGCCGAAACCGTTACTGCTCTACCCTCACTATGGACCCCATGACAGCTCTGGTAGAGCAGATGCAGGGGTTTACCCAGCTAGTCCAGGATCTGGCGCTGAGGGTAGAACAACAGGAGGCTACCCCAAGTCAGAGGGTCCCTGCATTACCTTCCCCTCCTGTGGAACCCCCTATCCAGTTGCCTGACAGGTTCGCAGGTAACAGGAAGGCCTTTGTGGCATTTAGAGAGGGATGTCGCCTGTATTTTAGGCTCCGCCCACTTACCTCAGGGAATGAGGAACAAAGGGTGGGAATTGTTATGTCCTTACTGCAGGGTCCCCCCCAGGAGTGGGCATTTTCGTTACCGCATGACTCACCTGAACTGTCTTTTGTGGACAGGTTCTTTGCCGCTTTAGGGGTACTCTTTAATGACCCAGATAGGGAAGCTGTGGCCGAGGCTCAGCTGACCACCATGAGGCAGGATGAGAAGACTGTGGAGGTGTTTTGCTCCGAATTTCGTCGCTGGTGCGTTCCGTCTGGGTGGAACAACGCAGCTCTCAGATGCCAGTTTAGATTAGGGTTAGCTGACCATGTGAAGGATTTATTGGTGGCTTACCCTACCCCTGGTACTTTAGATGAGGCCATGGCGCTGGCTGTTCGTCTGGACCGACGTTTTAGGGAGAGACGGCAGGAAAAGGTTCCCCCTCCGGTGGGCCACACCATGGTCACCCCTAAACCCGTTGTTTCTGATTTAAACCCAGAGAGCCCATGCAAGTGGGGGCTTTTTCTGTCATTGCGGCTAGTGACCGCAGGACTACTCGTCGCATCCAGGGGTTGTGCTTCTACTGTGGAGAAGATGGACACAGAATTCGGGAATGCTCCAAACGGAAGACCAGGTCGGAAAAACTCCAACGCCTAGGTGGTCAGCAGGAGGATCACCTAGGCGAGCAGGTATTTCCTATTGTATCTAATAAGTTGCTGCTACCAGTTAAGATTTCATACTTGTCGCTGTCTGGTTCTGGGAGTGCGTTTGTGGATTCTGGATCAGCTTCTAATTTTGTTGATGCGTCTTTCACCAAACGTCTGGGCCTAACTTGTAGACCGCTATCTGACTCAATGCGGGTAGTGGCTATTGACTCCACCCCACTAGCTAGGGGCGCAATCAAACATTGTACCCCTGAGCTGGAGATAGTGGTCGGATCCATACATATTGAAAAGTGTATTCTATTCGTCATGGAGGGGCTGCCCGCTGATGTGGTTTTGGGGCTGCCCTGGCTTCAGAAACATAATCCAGTGTTTGACTGGAATTCAGGGAAATTAGTCAGGTGGGGACAACGGTGTGTTGACAGATGTCTCCTTACCATGCTGGGCAATACTGGTGTGCAGGCTAATGTTCTATCTGGAAACGGCGGTGCCAGCGTTGAGGCCTATTTGGCTTTTTGTGAAGTTTGCGCGTGGGCTAAGGTTCCCAGAACTCGTCCTCCTGGTGAACTATGCCCTCCACCTGTACCTGAACGTCCGTATGTGGTTCAGGAGGTGGTTAACCAGGTGGCTTATCAGCTGAAATTGCCCTCTTCTCTCCGTATACATAACGTGTCCCGTTGTGCACTTCGTAAGAGGTATATTCAGCCTGTGACTCTGCCCTCTAGGCCTTCTTCTCCAGTTTGCATAGAGCGGGGGTTAGAAAATGAAGTCGCCCGTAGTTTAGAGTCGCGTAAGGCCCAAAGGTCACTGAAGTACCTGGTCCATTGGAAGGGGTATGGTCCTGAGGAGAGATCATGGGTTCCAGCGAGACCTATCCATGCTGATCGCCTGGTAAGGGAATTCCATGAGGCTCACCCAGAATAACCCAGACCAGGGAAGGGTCCGGTGGCCCCTCCTAAAAGGGGGGGTACTGTCAGGGCTAGGCTATGCTCAGGCTGCAGGGATCAATAGGCTGCAGCAGCTGATGCACATCCCACCATGATACACATGCTGCTGACAGCTCTGTGAGTGACAGGGGCCCAGCCACTCCTGACAGGGGGCGAGTTGCACCAGCCAATGGGAGGACCCGGAGGCCGCTCCAATCAGCTGCAGGGACGGTATCCAGGAATCCCATTTAAACTCCCTGAAGGCTGAGTGCTGCGCCTGTGATATTCCTGGCTTCCTCGTATTACATGTTCGGTTTATTGTGTTTTGCTTATCTGTGTACCTGACCTCAGCTTGTTCTCCTGACCCCGGCTTGTCTCCTGATTTTGTGCTTCGCTTCCGTTTGGCTTTTGACCTCGGCTTGTTTACGTTTATTCCTCTGGTTCTGATTTGTGGCTTTGGCGTTCCTATTTGATATTGACCCGGACTGTCTGACTATTCTTCCTTTTGACGGCCCCAGCACTTTAGCAGCGCAGGGACTGTCGCCCAGTTGCCGTCTGCCGCCTAGGGCAGCACGTCAAGCAGGCAGGGACAGTGGGGTGGGTTCCAGTTAGGGCTCACTGCACCTCCCTTGACATGACAAATTACTACTGTTAACTTCAGCTCTCAAGCTTCTTTGGACCTGGTAGCAGGAGATTCTTTACCTAATCTAGTCTAATTAGGAGAAGTCTGAATACACGGAGCTCATATGCTAATTACAGACAGCTTGACCAGGAAGTGACAGGGTGCATGAATGAAAGAATGCTGCTTGCTCAATGGAACAGTAAGATGAGAATCCCTTTAAATAATTTTGGGTCAAGTTTAGACTTTGCATTGGTGTGTTGCTGTGCACTGTTTCAATAAGAAACAACATCTGCAGTAAAATCTGCACCAGATCTGCCCCATCTGTACATACTCTGAGATCTGTTGTAGTAAGAAATTGTACATTTCACATTGTATACAGTCTGTTAAAATATGAATGCACATTTTGATGATCATTCCCCTTTAACAAATCACTTTTACAATTTCATGACATATTGAATGTTTTTTTTTTCCTATATCAGATGGAATAGTTCCGTGTTTGCCATAATAAGGGAGAAATTCTTATCTGCCTGAGACAGCAGTATCTGCAGACACACTGACTTGTAGATGTTTGTTCTCAAAATGAGCTGCCATCATTGCCACAGGTTAGAATTTTATCAGTGAAATATAGGATAAAGGAGAATCTGCTTCAAAACCATCAGTTATATATAAAACTATCAGCACTATAAAGAGATGGGGCTAAAGACGTAGACATGACAGATAATCGACAAAGTCACATCCTCACTCAGTAGTATGTAAATTAATAGTGGATGATTCCAATTATACTGATACTTTAAGTTGTTGTAAGGATTATCTTATAGTGTCTACTCCTTCATATGACATTCAGAAACATGAATAGATCAGGCTGGGGCCTAATATTATCTTTTCCACTGAAGTTACAATATGTTGATTAAATGAGGTAGACTGGCTAGCTTCAGAGTATAAGGGGCATAAAGAAACAGAGAAGCACAATCAGCAGAAATGCACAATTTAAAATACAGTTTTGACACATTTCCACCAAATTGGTGCCCCTGTACCCCTAAGGATGCCAAGACATGTTAGTGGGGGGGCTGTAACTTCTACATTTTAAAGGGAACCTGTCACATAGGTTATGCCCCCCTTGCTGAGGGCAGTACAAGCTAGTGACAGACCTGCTGTTTCCAGCGCTGTGTCCCTTATTCTGTAAGATGCTGCAGTTTTAGAGCATTTACCCCTTAAATCTTATTCAAGAGTAGGTGTTAGGTCCGCCCACCAAAGGCTAGCCCTACCTACGAACAGTTATTCACATGTTTCTACCTATTCAAAGTAATAGGTTTGTCATTTTTAGGTGGGCGGGGCTAGCCTCAGATGGGCGGGGTTTGAAAAAAACTGACACTCTGAAGGACTCTTCGAATGACTCTTCTGGCTGAAAACTGCAGATTTGAGCATTAAATACACAAAAACTCCAGCATCTTACAGAATAAGGAACACAGCGCTGGAAACAGCAGGTCTGACACTAGCTTGTTCTGCGCTCAGCCAGGGGGGCAAAAACTATGTGACAGGTTCTCTTTAAAGTTTACACACTGTACTCTCTTATGCAGTGTACTGCATATACTACATTATATATTTCATTACAGTAACATATATGTTATGTGTATGTATATACACACAACTGAAAGAAGATGTCTGAAAAATGCAAAAAATCGCTATTATATCCACTGCCAATATGTTAAAAGTCTTGATACTTTATTGGATTTTCCATTACAAAATGTGAACAAGCCGGTTGGACACCCATGCATGGATGAGCATAGACTTGTAACAGCTTATAGGGAAACAACAGCTGACGCGTTTCGAAAGAGATCTTTCTCTGCTTGCGGCCATCCGAAGTCCACTGCGGAGCAGGGAGCGCTCGCTCTCTGCCGTGGTATCTTCACCTGTATGCGCTCCCAGAGGAGTCACATACAGGTGACGAGATCGCCGACAGCGACGGGCCACGGGAGCGCACGGACGCTGTCGGCTGTACTCGGCCTTCAGTTATATGAGCTCCCTGAGGAGTCGCATATAACTGAGGCGTCCCAGGCCATTGCATCGCCCGAGCGCCGACAGTGACTCGAGCATAAGCCGAGGAGGGATTTTTCAGCACATTTTTTGTGCTGAAAAACTCGGCTTATACTTGAGTATATACGGTATGTCTGCTATCCGAGGACGCATATGTAATTATATTGAGGGAAACCAGGTCAGGATCTCTTTTTCCCACTTCCCAAAACTGGATATTAATTTAACAAACTGGGAGAATTGGAGAGGACTGTCAGAATCCCAACCCAAATTGCTTCTATGTTAACGAGTAAAAAACACCACCATTTTGGGCCTTGTTCACAACTCAATGGTTGTACTAGACTGGGCCCAGGAGCAGGCATCTCTAGCCTTATATGCTCCAGGGAAAAAAAACTGACAGGGGCAGCTGATTGCTGAATAACAACTCAAAGATCCCACAGCTAAGGGAACAATTACATGATACAAACTGCACATTAGCTTGGTACCTGTTCGCACATCTGTTAGTATGGGTGTCACTAAGAGGCTATAAGCCAGCATGGTGCACCACACGTTTGCACCCTTATGTATTGCTTTATCTATATGCAATTGTAATACCGGCAGCTATCCCCCTCATGCCCTGAGGATGTGTGAGTGGTTGTTTAATAGGTATTTTTGCATTTCTGCAGTCTCTCTATGCATTATACTGTGGCTTTTCTGCATGCTGGTGTGTGAACAGGTACCAAGCTAATGTGCAGTCTGTATCATTTAAGTGTTCTCTTAGCTGTGGGATCTTTGAGTTGTTATTCTGCAATCAGCTGCACCTGTCAGTTTTTTTTCCCAGGAGCATGTAAGGCTAGAGATGCCTGCTCCTGGGACCAGTCTAGTACAGCCATTGAGCTGTGAACAAGGCCCAAAATGGTGGTGTTTTTTAAGTAAGTAATGTCCTATTTTTTGTGTGTTTTTTATGTTAACGAGTATCCCAAAAACTATAAGTCTGAGGACAACATGATTTAAGAAAAGGAGTAATCAATGAGGTTGTAGAGCTTTCAGTCCCTGCTCTGTTTGAGCCTCCAGGTCTTAGAGGTTCCCACGTCCACTTTGAACACTGTTGTTTAATATCTATCTTTTATGATGCTTTCGTTGTGTAGAGGCCACGAAGAGACCTTCACAATCACAGTGGTCCTACTCCTGTGATAAGGTGATAGGTGGTGTGAGGAAAATTGACACAAAAATGACAAGCCACCCCCGAAGCTCTCATCACTCAAATTCACTCACACCACACATGTCCCAGGAAGCCATCAATTAGGCAGGAGACAGTCAGACCTGGCTGACAAAGGACAGAGAGGAGTTCATCCTAGTAGGAGGTCGGCACATCAAAGAATTCTATTAAATTCGTTTACAACTTGTCTAGGGTCCTGTAACTGTTCTAAGACCCCAGGAGCAAATACATTAGCAAACAGACAGTAGTCACAGCGGAATAGATATTTCATAAGGATTTATGGGAGAATCGTGCGTCACAGGTCCACCCTATTTTCAAATTTTAGAATGTGAAACTTCCAACAGGTATAGCTTCCACTCCTACGTGTAGGGTGCAGGGGAAGAGAGAAACTCAATGCTGGCCTTAGAAACCAAGTAGGATGGGCATGTGTGGTACCAGGCCATAGCTGAGGCCCACCCGGTTCTGATGGTGCCACTGGCTCAGCTCCGTGCCAGTGAAGTATGGCCCATTTTGTGTTCCAGCCAAAAAATGTCATGGCCCAAGAGGGAGGAGTGTGCAGGCCGTCCCAGGGGCATGGGTGAGTGTGACAGGGGGTGCAACATGGGCTGTCCCAGTACTGTTATAAGCCGAAGCCCAGGTTTGCCCATGGTTGTCTCATTGGAGGGGCGGTATCCGACAGCAGCAACACCCGCACACAGAAGCAAGGCCACATTCACCCCCCATGTGTGCCCAGCACAAAGCCAACCTAAGGTAAATAGACACATCTTGCTGCCTCTGTTTGTAACCATAGCCGTATTTGCACCTTTGACCAACATCTGTATAGTATTGTCCCTATGTATATATTGTTTGTCTAATGTTCCCTCCAAGGCAAATTAAATCTATAAACTCTAATCTGATCTAGTCTGTTGTCTTGATCATCGATCTCACCTGCCCTTTTCTTGGTCTCTAAAATATCGCTACCCAAGGCTGGTTCCTGGCCTTGTTCTAAGTTTGTAACGGACCGGTCTTATAACCAACGAGGAACTGGTGACAGTCAACTGGGCTGGCAGAGCTCTGTTTAACCAGTGTGGGAAAACAGATCTCTCCCAGCCCTTCAGGATCGTGGGCGAGTAGGGTGCCCTCTCACATTTCCTGGGTCTTCCTGTGCCCATGTGGACAGGGGTTAACTGTGAAACCGTATCCGGCTGAACTTGTGCACCCCTAGGGGGAGCGCAACGTCATGATAAACCCCAAGTCAGGTCGTCGACCCTCGAGTGGGACCTGGTGGGTTTTCCTGACAGGTGGCATAATATAAAGTAGTTGGACCCATCTACATTACAGGTACACTAACAACTAGCAGTTCATTGATTTGGTCTTGGAACCAGTGGTAATGTCTTAGGAGCCATTGTACAGCAGGACAATGTTGAGCTGCATGTTTCCCATTCTACTGTTAGCAGCTTGCTTGGCAAAATGTGTTACCATAGACTGCAGTGTCTCCGGACTTGTTTCCCATCAAACACATCTGGGACATTATTGGTCGTAATTGCAAAGGGAGCTGTCAGCAGCTAGTTTTGATGATTTGTGTACCCATGTGCATGCAGCGTGGCATAACATTCCTCAGACAGCCGTAAATCACCTCATTGATAGCACACCAAGGTGTGTATGTGCATATGGATGTATGAGGTGCAGAGGTTATAGCTTTACCTGGGGACTAGTGCTTGAGATAAACAAAGCAAAAAAGGGGACTGTTGGAGGAGGATACAGTGCTCATAAATAATAAAAAATACACATTTGTCATAGGCAATCTTAAACTCTTTTCCTACAACTCCACCAGTATAGATAATACTTAACTTTTAATAATCAGCTTAATAAACTAATAAATGCCACACATTTAAAATCATAGCGGCCATACCCTCTCAATCATCATCTAAAAATTACCATCTATACAAACGAGGGTTTCTCGTATTCAGAATTTATTTAATTGGATTTTGGGAATTATTGGAATCTGCCATTCAAAGTATCTAATTATATCATGAAACAATTTAGTTATTATTTTACCACTGGCCATAAGATGACGAGTGCAGTCAATAGAAATAGGATTATATGGTAAACATAAATTATGTGCATTTTAAACCCCCTTAAAGTGTGAGAACCATAAGGATTAATAGTAAGCCTTAAACTGATCAACAGATTTAAAATCTGGAAATCTTGTATGGAGATAGTTAGAAATAAATTTACCACACACATCTTAGAATCCTCACTTTTCCAGCTGCTCATTACCCATTCTCCATTTCTGTGCTTACTCCTCTTTGGGTGATAGATGGAAGTGGGGGGGTTATGGTTTGTTAGTTGGAGGCTGTATTTTGCAGGAGGAGGGGTACAGGCCACAGCTAAAAGGCACAATCTCCTGAGAAAGCAAGAGGACCAACGCCATCTAGGTTGTGCTGTGGCCTGTACCCAGAGGATCATATTGTGTGGCCTGAACTCCTTCCTCTGCAACCCCAGTCACAGCCATGACCTTTAGAGGGAGCAGGAAACAGTTTAATACTGTCATCATTTTTGTAGTGTTTATATAAAATAAATATATAGGCTCTCCAGTAAATAGGTAGGCATACAGGTCCCTTTGGTCAGTAGGTATATAAGCCCCCTTCTTAGGTAAATAGGCATATAGGCCCCCTTTTTAGGTAGATATAAAGGTCCCCTCCTTAGGTAGTTGTATATTAGTGCCCCTCCTTAGGTAGTTCTAGATAAGTAACCTTCTTAGGTAGCTGTATATAAGTGCCCCTCTTTAGGTAGATGTATATAAGTAACATCCTTAGGTAGCTGTATATAGGTCTCCTCCATAGGTATCAGTATATATATCCCCTCTATAGGTAGCAGCATATAAGACCCCTCTGTAGGGATCAGTATATATATATTACCCCACTATAGGTAGCAGCATATAAGACCCCTCTATAGGGATCAGTATATATATGTCCCCTCTATAGGTAGCAGCATATAAGACCCCTCTATAGGGATAAGTATATATGTCCCTGTCACGTACACGCTCACCAGCACGTGACTGGGGGCCACTGTAATGGGGTAGATTTATCTGCACTTGCGTTCACCTCTCAATCAGGTAGCGAATCAAGCATAAATCGCACCACAAGACAGCTCCAGGCCCCCACAAAATAATCGCTGCCACCACCTTCCTTCAATAATCAAAAAGGAATCAGCCGGAAGGCATCTGATTCCTAACAGATATTCTAAAAACACGTAAAAAATGCTTACCTCACTGCTCTATAGCAGCTACAAAAATAAAATACACTCCTTCAAGGAAATGGATCCGTGCAACAAGAACCAACGTATTAAGGCTAACTTTAATATGAATATTAGGTACAGTGCTTACATAAACAAAATATAATAATGACTATGACATACACATCAATACAGTTATTAAAATAAAAGGGGAGAAAAACTCAGAAGATTTCACACTTACAAGGTGTTTCAGCCTTCAGATCCAAGGGGCATGGGTGAAAGAAAATGGAACACAGCTCAATCTGAAATTGAACCCCAGGCTATGAACACAGATTTGAGTCTGGCAATGTGTCTTATAGGGCCAAAACCCTGTCCAGGTTTCCCCACCTCTCTCATATTTGCCTACTCTTTTGAAAATATAATGAGGAGGGTGGACACTTGATTGCCTTATGAGGGTTGTTGCTTACTATCCCCACAAGATGGCAATCACGGACTGCGCTTCTGCTGTGGACCGATCAATGAAAGTTTTTATTGTTGGGGGGGTCAAAGGTGACATCTGTTATACTTTTCTGGATGGGGATTGTTTATGCTACGAGTCGTAAAATTGTCATTAGTCTAGGGCTTATCAGATATGCACTGGGCTGTAACCACACAAGATAATATACTTGTCCAAAAGGACTGGGGTGAGACTCTGCAGACCCATGCTATAAATTCCATTTCTCACAGGAGGGGGGTAGAGGGGTTTTCACTCTAAGCCATGGTTTAATGACAATCCAGAATATTTTTCATTTTCAGTGTACTGCATTACAGTCCCCTCTATAGGTAGCTGAATGTATGTCTCCTCTATAGGTAGCAGCATATAAGACCCCTCTATAGGTAGCTGAATGTATGTCTCCTCTATAGGTATCAGTATATAAGACCCCTCTATAGGTAGCTGAATGTATGTCTCCTCTATAGGTAGCAGCATATAAGACCCTTCTATAGATAGCTGCATACAAGTCCCCTCCAGGATTAGGTGTATAGATTGCCAGAAAAAATAACAAGAGAAAAAACAAAAACGAGACAGCGCTCCCTAGCGCAATATTGCGACTTTTGAATAAGAAACACTAGTACTTATTTTAAGCACTAACCTTCTAGTGTTGTGCAAAGAAAGGCACAACACTTTTTTAAGCATCCAAATATTTGGAACCGAAGAATCACAGTCGACAGCAGCCGTCTGTCTGTTTTGCTCCATAAGCCCGGTGCACTGGGTCAGGGAAGTAGCGATCCAAAAGGTGTGAATATTACTCAAGTTTTCCCAGAAAAAAAATCATTTAAATGGACTGTAATGACAGCGCTGAACGTCTTTTTAGTTGAAGATGTATTACAAATAACAATTGGAATATGCGTTTCGTGTGTAGACCCCACTTCCTCAGTTCCATACCTGGCAAACTGGAGAAAATCTTCACACCTTTTAGAAAAAATAACAATAATACTCATCCAACTTCTTTCCCCCGCCGAATGCCTTCCTATTCTGCCCGACACTGACGCTATGATGTCATCAATTCGCCAGTGCGGGGACGCTCCTTTCGGCGACTCATAGGCCGCACAGTCTAGGCAGAGTGACCGAGCTGTAAAGCCTAGGAGAGGCAGTGGCATGAGGAAGTCACTTAATCGTGCCACTGCCCAGTTTACTGCCCCTGTCCCCGGGATGCGCATGTAGTTGAGCAGGCCCGCCGGCGTTCCGGTCCGGGCAGGTTCGGGGCTCCAGCCATTTTATCTGGGACACAAGCCCTGGATAAAACGGACTCTTGACGCCTCTGTTTGTCCTGTTCAGTAGGATATCTAATACCATCAAATGACCATTGCCCAGGTTTATAGGGATACATTTATTTACATTACAGTAGGTGTTGAAGAGATTTGTATAGATGGTAATTTTTTGATGATCCATAGGCAAAAACTTCTTCAAGGCGCACATAAGCAGTTTAAAATAAACTTTACTTTATACTCCACATATATAGGTATGTGAACAACGTATCAACAATGTGAAAAATTTAAAAAACCTGGTGCCGTATAGATTGCACAGAGGCATATGTCCAATATTTCTTCGGAGTCCCAATCTTTCTGTGCGAACTCCTATCAGAGCGGATAGTCGCTGGTGTACGTGATGCGACGTTTCGGAAGGTTCTCTTCCTTTTTCAAGCCTGGAGCTGTCTTGTAGTGAGGTTTTTTAAATTTTTCACATTGTTGATACGTTGTTCACTTACCTATATATGTGGAGTATAAAGTAAAGTTTATTTTAAACTGCTTATGTGCGCCTTGAAGAAGTTTTTGCCTATGGATTGATATATGGGTTGCAGGAGAGATCCCCTATACCAAGACGCCAAACCGGTGACCGTTAAAAGTATATATATATAGCAGCACTTGATTGTTGAATTTTTTGATGGTGATTGAGAGGGTATGGCAGCTATGATTTGAAATGTTTGGCATTTACTAGTTTATTAAGCTGATTATTAAAAGTTAAGTATTATCTATGTTGGTGGAGTTGTAGGAAAAGAGTTTAAGATTGCCTATGACAAATGTGTATTTTTGATTTTTACAAAGGTATTTGTAGGTAGTTGTTTGTTTTACAAAGCTCATGTGTCTTACTAGAGGATCATGAGCTGGTAATGTGTGAGGTGCAAATAAACATACCCCTTTAATAACTAAAGTAGATGAAAGTCACAGTCAGATAAGTATAGAATGGTTGTTTACTTGATAGAGTGATCGATTATTTCAGGCTGCATTTGTGTAAGGGAAAAGATAATTGCATGCACTTTATAAAAACCTAAAATTATTCCCATTTAATGGATTACCTTTTAACATAAAGATTATTACCAAATGTTGTTGTTCCAATTTTGCTTTATTTCAGAGCTAGAGCAGTTCTTACCTCCTACTTATTTACACAAGCTTTACAAGTCACCAACCATATCTCTGCTCCAGCAGTGGCTGAGCTGGTGATGTGGCTCCCTGCTGTGTCTTATCAGCAGCACAAGAGCTTGCTCCTCAGTCTGTAACCTTATCTTTTTACTGAGAAAAACTTAAAACCCTTAAAACCTTACTGACCAAAGCGAAGCCTTGTACCATTCTGTCTGGTCTGCAGAGCACATTCACACTAAAAGCTTCCTTTGATTACAGATACAGCTCTGATGGCTCACATTAGTAGCCAGACATCCTGCTTTGACAATGCCATTGTTTTGTGCACCAATGTCTTCCTAACAAGTACAGCTAGGAAAAAGAGCAAACAGAGCTGAAATGTCAGTTACTACTGTTGACCTGTCCACAGCGTGGTTGTGAACCTGACGAGGCTGTAAAGAGAGAAAACAGCTAGGTGGGACAAATCCTTGCAGGCCAAGGTATTCACCGCTAGTAATCGACATGTCACTTATCTCGCCCCGCGTCGTATTGTGCGAGCGGGGAGAGGAGGCGTCATCCATAGTTCTCTGAGACCTGTGGATTACCATAATGACTGGGACGGGTCTCGCCCCGTATTGAGCACAATACGGCGCAAAATACGAACCGAAATACGTCCCAGTTTTCCTTTTGTGAACATAGCTTTAGACTACGCTTCCAAAATACAATCTGACTCTTGCAAAAATATGTTGCATAAACATAACCTAAATCAGAAGCATTAATGCATATAACCCACCTCTGTTGTTTGATCTATGGAGCTCTCATGAGCAAATTATATAACCATTGTACAAGTGGGAGCACCATGTTTCTAAGTGTCCGTGATTTAATAGAGGCAGATGTTAGCAGGAAGCTGGCTGATAATAACAATGGCTTTCATGCCTTGTACGATTAGGACTCATTTTCCGGGAGCATCTGGCATCTCTTGCTTTTATTCGGTGTCTAGTTAATAAAGGCTTTATCAGCTAATAGTGACATGTGTACAGAAGAAGATTTTGGCCAAATAAAAGAAAATACAGAGTATTTAAAAGCAGGAGCTCAGGTGGTAAAGAGACCATATTCATCGTTCTGTCATACACATTAATAAGGCCAAACTATTGGCTCAGCTTGATGTATGTTGGTCTATTGCATTAATTATAACTGTAAGTGCAGAAGAAAATCCCGGCAACTCAAATAAGCAATTGTAGTCTAAATATTCACCAATGAACCTACTACATACAAATTTTGGAATGTTTCATAAAAATATCAAAGACCAAAATTCAAATTCATAAGACTATTAACATAGCCTAAACTAGCCTTTCTGCCACCTTAGGGCTTACCTCCAAGGAAAGGGTTTTCAGTCGGTTTTACAGATGGTTTTCGGATTTGAAAGCTTTCTGTAAACCGGCTGTCAACCAACCCGGTTTCTACACCGCTGGCGGTCCGAAAAACTTAGAACATGTTCATTCTTCCGCCCGGTTTTCAGGCAGAAGATGTACATGTCAGTGGTTGAGAGGGACGGGGAATCTGCAAACCGCGGGCAGAACTGTCCCCCAAAACCATGTACAAGATGTCAAAATACCATCTGGATTCTTTAATCAGAATCTGGCCGGTATTTTCTTACTGCCATGTGGGCGTACCCTTAAGTGAACAGTGATACAGTGCCTTCTATAGGGTGGATATGAGGGTAAGAGGCCAAATAGTCTCACAAAAGAAATATAAATCACAGTAAAAATTAACCTTTATTTGTATACCTTAAAAACTTTATAAATCCCAAATAAATGTTCTCAAAATATGTAGTTCTAGTACTCAAAAGTAGGTAGGTAGTCCTCCTTATCACTCCATCTAGTGGCTACCACTTCTTTATCACCACCATTTGGTGGTTATTACTCTAACACTATGTGCAACTGTTTAGGTCTAAAACTCACTTGTTTGCCCATAGCAACCTATGGGCAACAAAGTGAGTTTTAGCCCTAAACCGTTTTCATACATGTGGCCCTATATCTTTTTCCCCTGAGGAACCAGCATTTGCTGGAGAAACGTATTGGGACTTGGTTAAAGAGTCTGGGATATATATAAATATATATATATATATATTTATCTGTTTGATCCTGGATCTAGTGTGTTAAATTGATTCACACTATTAGCAATCTTTTGGTATAGGGTAAGCCGCCGATAGGTAGGGTGGTCCCTTTTGGGACGGTTTCCCCACCCTAGACAGGGTTAGAGTGGGTTTTTTATTTATTTGTTATGCCTAGTTTTTCTAGCCAATTGGATCTTTTTGGTTAAATATTAATGTATTCTACAAAACCGTGAGTTTTTTCTCAGGATATTCCAAGTGATGATTTTGAACTCAATGTATGATAAATTGTTTTCTGTGATTAATCATTGGTGTAATCCTTGAGGTTTAAAAATATTCTTACTCTTGTTGTCCATATGCTTATGGTGATGAGATGATTCTATTTTTTAGAAAATTGTAAAAAATAGGAGTGGCTTTGAGAACAAATTTTGAGAAAATTTATTTGGGATTTATAAAGTTTTTAACGTATACAAATAAAGGTTAATTTTTACTGGGATTTATATTTGCTCTGTGGCCGGTTTTGAAAATCCTAGTTCCTTATCAAAATTTTTTTGTGTCTGCTTTAGAGGCCAAATAACAAAGAAAATAATGTTATAATTGTTAAATTTACACCAAAATAAAATTGATATTGTATTACATAAAGCTAAATGACTTACCTTCCTAAAGGCACTTACTTATTAACTTCTTAACGACCGCCCACTGACTATAGACGTTTGGTGTTGCAGGTTAATATGCAGCAACGTCAAGAGACGTCATTACTGATAAAAGAGTTTTGCGGCTCCCAGCGCTGCAGCTGTACTAAGAACAGAGCTGTAGTTAACAGCTCTGTTCCTGGAGAAGTCTCTGTAAGAATTGGGAAGTGGAGGAAATCTTCTATCCCCAGTGCTTAACCCTTTGATTGCTGCAGTCAGTGACCGCAGCATAATCAAAGGTCATTCTCCTGCTCCATCGGGTGATCGGGACTCCCGGTAACTTAATAGAGCCAAGGAAGCATCTGTACAGTCAGCCCTGGGGACCAAGAGTAGACCCAGGGCTGTCTGTATAAAAAGCCTGCAGTCAGGACACACTGTGTGCTGCCCTGACTGCTGCCTTTGTCATACTGACAAAGAAGGCAATGTATTAGCATATATGAATATGCTAATACATTACTAAGTGCAAAAAAAGTGTTAAATAGTTTTCCCTTAATGAGATTAAAAAAAGTAAAAAAAATAAAATTAAAATTATAAATTAAACACGTTATTGTGCATACATTACACACACACACACACACACACACAAAAAGCTTACACATATTAGGTAACTTTACAACCGTAATAACCTGTAGAATTCATCTAAAAGGTTATATGGTGTGAAACATGAATGGTGTAAAAAAAAAAAATCTAAATAAAAGAAAATTTTAAAAATTCTGCAGTAATTTACAGCATTTGAAAGCTTAAACTATACCCTTAAAAATACAATTTCTCCCACATAAAAAAGTCCTCATTAGTGATGAGCAATTGTGTCAACTATCGTTATCGAGTCGATAGTCGATATCGTCAATTATCATGACGATATCCGATAGTCGATAACAGATTATTGCCGATGACCATTAATGGGAGAGGAACAACACCTTCATTCTTACACCCAAACAGAAGCTGGAATTAACATTCACAACAGTAAACTGGATACGTGCTACATCTTAGGCAAGACAATTAGGCAACAAGAGTCACAGAAAAAAAGTCACAGACCATTCACTATCCCTGTCTTGTACCACAGCATGACCCTTAAACCTGCATGACCCACAAATTAAAAAGTGCCAGAAGGCAGTATTATTTGAACCACCATTTTAGTTGAACTGGACATTGACTATCCCTGTCCTGGACCGCAGCATGACCCTTAAATCTACATGACCCACAGATTATAAAGTGCCGGAAAAAGGAGTCTTTGAACCACCATTTTAGTTGAACTGGACATTGACTATACCTGTCCTGGACCACAGTATGACCCTTAAACCTGTCTGACCTACAGATTAAAAAGTGACTGAAAATGGACAAAGTACAAGTGCATGATTAGTGCCAAACTGAGACGCACTGAGTGAAATAGAAGTATTAAAAAGTTATATGGATTAATATGGCGGCCTTCGCACCACTGACTACAGTTGTAATTTACTATCAAATTTGTATAACACGATATGCGTACAACTGAGCTCTTTGCAGCAAACAGACACACGGAGTGCAATAAGAGTATTTAAATATTATATGGATTAATATGGCGGCCTTCGCACCACTGACTACAAGCGTAATTTACTAGGAAATATGTATAACACAATATGCGTACAACTGAACTCTTTGCACCAAACTGAGACGCACGGACTTCAGTAAAACTATTTAAAAGTTATACGGATAAGTTAAGCCGGTTTTTGGGAACACTGACACGCAGTGTTTGCAATAGAACTGAAAACACAGGGACAATTTCAACTGCTAGCATAGGTCTGCTGGCCAAAAAAGTGGTAGAAAACAATTATTTTTCAATTGAAAATCACAGAACACACTGAGCTGCAAAATATCTCACTTCGTTTCAAAAGCCTTTCCTGCTGCTGCCCTCCTCCCCCACCCCCGCAGCCCCGCGGCTACATACCCCAGTAGATATCCTTAAAACTTTCTCTAATTAAATAAGAAGTGAATTTCTCTAATCTAACTCTATTCTAAGCTGTAGGTGGATGGTTTTTTGTATTAGAAGTGACTATCAGAGCTGTTAGAACAGCTATTTTTTTAAACGCAGAGAGACAAGTCCTGCTGTGATAGACAGAGTATGAGCTCAAACAGGAAATGCAGCAGCATAGATAAAACATGATTTTTGCAGCCAACGAGATCCATACACCACAAAGTGGTGACGTTGTACATCCTCCTCACCCCCCTCTATTCTCAAAGCTGATTGGGTTGCTGCCAAAATGACAGGAAACACTGAAAATGGCGCGATAGTAATAGATTATCTGTAAGATTAAATACAAAAATAGGTACCAATTCCAAATCCCGCATATAACATAGAAAAAAAGGTGTTTGGAAAGTGCACAAAATATATTGGAATAAAAATTAACCTTTATTATGAGTATTTAAAAAATACATATATCTAAAAAAATATGAAAACGAAACACCACAGCACATAATAGTAAACAATATATATGTGTGACCAGGGCAAAAGAAAAAATATACAGGAAAAAGATGAATGTAGTACCACAAAGTAAAGTGGTGACCTACTCTATACCCAGCCTACAAAAATGTGGGAGAAGACGTCCCAATAAGGACGATCCCACCAGAACCTAGCCCTACCACTAGATATGGTAATAGACAAATATAGGCAATAAGGATAAATAATGTAAATTTCAAAATACACAATAACACAATCACTTGAAGTAGAATATGGTATCGCATAGATATGCTGCAATATATCCAATAATTACAGCAAAAAGGATTGCGGTGAATTATGATGATATAAACAGAATGCACACCGCTAAACATAACAGTTGCGATACCACAAAAATCCCAGTTAGATATGCATCGCATAGATATGCTGGCAATATATCCAATAGTTACAGCAAGAAATTGCGGTGAATTATAAGTTGTAAAACAACATACGCACCGCAATAGCATAACACTTACGATACCACAAGAATCCCAACATGTTTCGGCACCCACAAAACCCACATCAGGGGAAAGGTAGGTGGACTGTAAAGGTGAATAGAACACATACAAAGAATATCCTGTAAGAGAGTTACATTGCAGTGTGATTTTTTTGTTTTCTTTATGTAACTCTCTTACAGGATATTCTTTGTATGTTTCTATTCACCTTTACAGTCCACCTACCTATCCCCTGATGTGGCGTTTGTGGGTGCCGAAACATGTTGGGATTTCTTGTGTAATCGTAAGTGTTATGCTATAGCGGTGCGTAGTTGTTTACATCATTATAATTCACCGCAATCTTCTTGCTGTAACTATTGGATATATTGCAGCATATCTATGCAATGCCATATCTAACTGGATTTTGTGGTATCGCAACTGTTATGTTTAGCGGTGTGCATTCTGTTCATATCATCATAATTCACCGCAATCCTTTTGCTGTAATTATTGGATATATTGCAGCATATCTATGCGATACCATATCTAACTCAAGGTGATGTGTTATTGTGTATTTTGAAATTTACATTATTATCCTTATTGCCTATATTTGTCTATTACCAATATCTAGTGGTAGGGCTAGGTTCCTGGTGGGATCGTCCTTATTGGGACGTCTTCTCCCACATTTTTGTAGGCAGGGTATAGAGTAGGTCACCACTTTACTTTGTGGTACTACATTCATCTTTTTCCTGTATATTTTTTCTTTTTGCCCTGGTCACACATATATATTGTTTACTATTATGTGCTGTGGTCGTTCGTTATCATATTTTTTTGGAATATATGTATTTTTTAAATACTCATAATAAAGGTTAATTTTTATTCCAATATATTTTGTGCACTTTCCAAACACCTTTTTTTCTATGTTATATGCGGGATTTGGAATTGGTACCTATTTTTGTATTTAATTCCCTATAGGTATCTCTGTTTGTTATTTATTTATCTATTGTGTTATGGCTGGATTCATAAACACGGGTCTAGATACTGCACAGTGGCTAAGTGAAGTCAAAGAAATTTTCTCAGATAGGGAGTTCACACAACAAAAGAAGTATACTCCGTCACTCAATATTGCCTTTAAAGAATTACACAAAGTCTATCGAGAACAAATCTCGACCTGGTGGGAAGTCCAAAGTCTAGAAAATTACATCCAAAACCAAATTGTCCCTCGTGGCTTACGTATTTCCCTTACTCCAGGAGTCAAATTGAGGAGTCCTGGTTTCATTAAAAAATGGGAACAGGAAGCCACTAACTCTTCCATCAAATTTATGGAACTCCTTTTGGAAGATGAAAAGGTCTCACTTGAGATTTTAGATAAAAAGGTTAAAGAACATCTTGAAATAGCACGACAGTTTGAACAGAACGCAGATTATCTATCTAGAGAAAAGCAATTTCAAAATTCTCTTGATGGATACCAATATCATATTAAGGACAGGAAACAAACAATTTGTTAGGGACCTTACTGATTTTCGAGAAAACAAAGCTTATGTTTTCTTAGAGAATAAGGATACTCAGAAAGAGTCAAAAATAGTTCATTCCTCCACTGAGACCGATATTTCTGATTCTGATCGTGAATCTGTTGGCAGAAATAGCCGCAGTACACAAAGAAGTAGAGGTAGAGGGAGAGGGAGGAATCAACGGCAAAGAGGGACTTTTAAGCCTTTTTTGTCGGGACGAGACCCTTACCAGCTGAGAGAACGGACTCCCACCAGACAACAGTCTCTGCAATAAGTGATTCTAACTAGATTGTTAATTTGCATCACACACTCTAACAGAGAACGAGATGAACATCCTTAAATTGGGCCTATCTTTTGTTCCCACGACTCAATACAATACATTTAGATGGATTAAGGATATCCATCTTTTTGGACGGAAAATAAAGTGGCATAAATACCATTGTTTGAGAAATAGAAGAGAGTGCCTAGATTTGGGGATTAATGAAGATCTATTAGAGGACGTTAGACTCTTATATGGAATATCTGATGATAACGTTAATACAGGCAGAGGACCTTTTACTCAATTTAAACCTAAAAATAATAAAATCCCACCTCAGGGTGACATCTCATCTATTGACATCTTGGTCTCACAGGTCACCAAGGATCTTGAAAAATATAAATACGCCTTTTCATAAATAAACTGTAACGCAGATGAGAATAAGGCTATCCGACAATTGGAGCAAGATCACAATCTGATAGTGAAACCTGCAGACAAGGGTGGTAATATTGTACTCTTGGACCACCCTAAATACTTAGAGATGTGTAACTCATTACTTAGTGATTCCTCATGCTATGAGATATTGTCATCGGATCCCACTGATGAGTACAAGAAGGAACTGTTAAAGATCCTGATGGATGCAAAAACTAAGAAACTCATATCAGCTGATGAGTTCCAGTTCCTATTCCCCAAATTTCCCAGAACTCCAACTTTTTATAGTCTGCCCAAGATTCATAAGGGGACTTGTCCCCTAAGGGGTAGACCAATAGTATCTGGGATAGACTCTCTCACTCAAAACTGTGGCAAATATATTGACCGCATTCTCTCTCCATTCGTCCAGTCATTGTCATCTTATACCCGGGACACAACCGACCTCTTGTGTAGACTTGATGGGATACAGGTGGCACCTGAGTGCTGGCTCGCCAGCATTGATGTTGAAGCACTCTACACCAGTATACCACACACTCTAGGTATTGAAGCAGTTAAATTTTTCTGTCCTCAAGGGGTATACAGTTTGGTCCACATAATGATTTCGTTCTACATCTTTTGAACTTTATCCTCACCAGAATTATTTCCTGTATTAACGGAGGTTCTTCCACCAGCTGAGGGCACTGCCATGGGCAGTGCCTGTGCTCCATCATATGCAAATTTGTATCTCGGCTGGTGGTAGGACCTCCACTTTTCAGTAGGAGCCACACATTGGACCGATTCTATCGTTCTGTGGACACGTTACATAGACGATATCCTAATTGTGTGGAGTGGTAACCAAACTAGATTCTCTGAATTCATTGATATTTTCTTAACTGTAATTCTTTGGGACTTAGGTTACTTCTGAAATTCATCCAGATACTTTGAATTTCCTGATGTTAAGATCAAAAAGGATCCAGTTGGGTAGAAATTTCTACCACACTTTTCCGTAAACCTACTGCTTCTAATTCTCTATTACACTGGAGAAGTGCCATCCTGTGCCCCTCAAAAAGGTATACCAAGAGTCCAGTAACACCGGTTACTGAGAAATAGCTCAAGAGTGTCTGAATATGAAACACAAGCCCTGGACCTTAAAACACTATACAGGGAGAAGGGGTATCCCGAAGATGTGATTCTAAAGGGCTTCCATTTTGCATTACATTCGGAGAGATCAGAATTATTGGCTCCCAAAACCCATGAAAAAGATCCAAATAAGGATCCTGCCAGGATTATTGGCACCTTTGATGAGGCAGCGGGAGAGGTTAGAAAGATCTTGACAAAGCACTGGGACATCCTACTTGTTGATCCAGACATTCGATATTAAGTGGGGCCTCGCCTTTAGTCACTTTCAGAAAGGGTCCTAGTCTATACAACAAACTAGTTAAAAGTCACTATAGACCCCCACCTACCTCTAAGACCTGGTTAGAAAGACAGCCGGCTGGCTGTTTCAAATGTAGTGGTTGTGTGGTTGTCCATTTTCTGGAAGTTGGCAAACACTTCTCCAATCACAAAACTGGACGTCAGTTTTCCATCCGACACTTTATTAATTGTCGCTCCAAAGGGATAATATACCGGATTAAATGCCAATGTGCAAAGAATACATTGGGAAGAACAATGCGTGAGTTCCGTCGCCGTATTGGGGAACATTTGGAGACATCCGTAACAGTAGAGACACCAACGTAGCGAGACACTGGTGTCCGTATCTGGCGGAGATCCCAGATGTTTAAAATTCATGGGCATAGATATGATTCTGCCCGACATTCGCAAAGGAGATTTTGATAAATCACTACTTTGCAAAGAATCCTTTTGGATTTATACACTAAATACGATGTTCCCGCAAGGGCTTAATGACCAGCTCAACTTTGGTTGCTTTTTGTGAGCTTCCCATATATTATATTACTTCACTTAGCCGTGTGCATTAATACCTTTGTTCTGCAACTACATCCTCTGTATCATTCAGATATGTTTAGTATTTTACATTATTGTTTATATACACTAACAATAATTTATTTACTATTTACTATTTAGGGACTATTAATTAAGTTCCCTTCTCTCTGCTGATGGCACTAAATATCGCTGTCAAAGAGATTTGTATTCACAATTACCTCTATACTTATGAGCTATGTTCTGTGTCACATCTTGCTTACAATGCCGATACGTCACTTCCGGTCCTGTGATCACTGCATGGTGAGATATCATTTGCATATCAGTGACGCTGCGATGAGTTCCAACCTCGTTCTGAGTGCCGATACGTCACTTCCGGTTCCTCGGACCCGGAACCGGCATCATTATTTTCATTTTTCTGACGTGGCATGTGATGATTGGACTCTCCACACAGGTCTGGTAGCTATTTAAGGCCGTATTTGCTTGTAGACCAGCGTGCAGCCCACCATAGCTGTAACCGGATTTGGAGCCGTACGCTTCATTTATAATCCTTAGCACAACACCCATAGGTAAGCTTGCATTATGCAGTGTGATTTTTGTTTTCTTTATTAACTCTCTTACAGGATATTCTTTGTATGTGTTCTATTCACCTTTACAGTCCACCTACCTATCCCCTGATGTGGCGTTTGTGGGTGCCGAAACAGTTGGGATTCTTGTGGTTCGTAAGTGTTATGCTATAGCGGTGCGTATGTTGTTTACATCATTATAATTCACCGCAATCTTCTTGCTGTAACTATTGGATATATTGCAGCATATCTATGCGATGCCATATCTAACTGGGATTTTTGTGGTACGCAACTGTTATGTTTAGCGGTGTGCATTCTGTTTATATCATCATAATTCACCGCAATCCTTTTTGCTGTAATTATTGGATATATTGCAGCATATCTATGCGATACCATATCTAACTCAAGGTGATGTGTTATTGTGTATTTTGAAATTTACATTATTATCCTTATTGCCTATATTGTCTATTACCAATATCTAGTGGTAGGGCTAGGTTCCTGGTGGGATCGTCCTTATTGGGACGTCTTCTCCCACATTTTGTAGGCAGGTATAGATAGGTCACCACTTTACTTGTGGTACTACATTCATCTTTTTCCTGATATTTTTTTCTTTTTGCCCTGGTCACACAATATATGTTTACTATTATGTTTGTGGTCGTTCGTTATCACATTTTTTTGGAATATATGTATTTTTTAAATACTCATAATAAAGGTTAATTTTTATTCCAATATATTTTGTGCACTTTCCAAACACCTTTTTATCTGTAAGATTGTCACCTAAAATATTGCGTGATCAGCAATTTCCGATCAGCCTAAAAGTCGTGCCGACTTCAACTTTTTTCGATAATATCGCTCATCCCTAATCCTCATACAACTGTGTCTTCTAAAAGATAAAAAAAGTTCCGACTGTTAAAATGCAGAGGCAAAAACTATTAAAAAAAAACACATACAAATTTTGGAATGTGCCATAAGAATACCAAAGACCATTTTAAAATTCAAATTCATAAGACTATTTCACGCCTGGGACTTAAGGAGTTAAACATATCTGTTAAAGACAATTGTTCTGCATTATAGGTGTGCTCAGTCAGATACAATATGGTATCAGAATCAAGCACTAAAAACTAAATAAATATGGAATTAGATCTAAGCTCAGTAAGTAAACCCTGTATCATATCTAAGCTCAGAAAATAAAAATAGTAACAGAACAATGCTCTGTACATAGTCAATGTTTCAGAACTAAATCTAGTAAATAAATTTATTACCAGAACTAAGCCCAGTAAATAAATATAGTATCAGAATGAAGCTAAGTACATAAATATAGTACCAGAACTTAGTGTAGTAAATAAATATGGTATCAGAATAAAGCTCAGTACATTAATATGGTTCCAGAATTAAGCACTGTAAATACATAAGGTACCGGGATGAAGCATTGTACATCAATATAGTAACAGAATTAAGCCCTATAAAAAGACCGGATGCAAGAATAAAGCTCAGTTTATAAATATAGTTCCAGAACGAAGCCCAGCTAATTAAATACAGCATCAGAATCAACATAAGTGTCATGCTTACTGCCCGTGATGTCCATCCCCACAGCTTACCTCATTCCTGCTGTTTTTTTCAGGCCTGCACACATATCTGTCTCTGCTGTTTTGTGTACATTCTCACCTATACTATGTTGCTGGCTAGCTGTCATCAGGTCTGCTCTGACCCTCTGCCAACAAGGCCAATTCCTGGAGGGAAAAGGTTAAACAACCAGCTCACCGATAGCAAACGAAGCCAGCACGGACCACACGGCTCATGTGAAGATCCAGTAGTAAAGGAAAGAATGTCCAGCTGTGCTTGAATAAAGTATAATCCACAATTTATTTGGAGAGGAGTAAAAGAAACAGGAAAAACAGGTACATCTAACGCGTTTCAGGCCCAGTACATGTTGGCCCTTAGTCGTAGCCTAGTAACATAACAACATTTATATAATCGCATTGGTTAATCAACAGGTGTGGGCGTGTAAACATCGTAATGGACAACATCTTTTACAAAAAACAGCAGGAATGATAAAAAAAATAAATCATATTAGTAATGCAATATTAAATCCTGCCTGCTATTTAAACCAAATGGCAATTCCTGGAGGGCCACCATGTGGAGTCTGGGGATACATCAGTCATCCAGGGCACATGTCCTTGGTTTTGTTCCTGGTTGTGCATGTAAGCTACATTTTCACCTTCATCTACATTCTTAAGGCTTAGATACAGTTAAAAACCAGTATGTAACTTATGAGAGGGATGCAGACAGGAGGAAACATTGTAAGAACTGATGGGAGTGGGGTTAGGCAACTTTATGTTCTTTTTGGGGAACAAATGAGAGAGAAGGGGCAAAAGGGGGCACTTATTAAGAATGAAGGTACAGATGGGGACACTATTACTAAGTTGGAACAAGGGGGTACACTACCATGTGCACTATTATTGTCTGGGGCACAATGAATGGGTAGTTTGTATAGGGTTAGGGAGGATCTTGGAAAAGTGAGGCATAAAAGTTGGGGCAAATTCTGCAAGAAGTGAATGACTCCAATCAGTTAAGATGTCAGTTAAGAGTTACTGGATGTAATTGTTTATTAATTCAAAATTCACTATTGTGCACATTCTGTGCTGCTTGTTTTATGCAACATGGTGGTGGTAGTGGTGATGGACTGATATTCTATGTGGACTTGTTGAGCTTTTAGTGCCAGGACTGCTTTAACCTTCAGTCTGGTCCTGGTTCTCTCTCTTTGTTGCTGACCACACTTAGCTGTTAAAATCAATTCAATTCAAAACCAACTTTAGTCTGTTCTATAACTTTGCTTTCTGTGTTAAAGTGTCTCTTTAATGTTGTCATAGAGACTTACTATTTAAGGACCCGTTCTTCATACTCATGTATCTGGGAAATAGACTGGAGACATGACAGGCCTCAAGCTCCACAAACTAGAGTGGACAGAGCATTCTATCCACAAATTTAATTTGGTTTTTCAACTCTTTACCACAACTCTTCTTTGGAAAATTAGCAGTTCTGTTATTTACCACCACAATTAACCTTAGTACAATACCGCTTAACACAAAAATGTTAATACTATTTGAACAAAACACTGCTCTGATTGCATTTGAACATTTTGCATTCCCTGAGTTCTCACCTCACCACTTGATTCCCAAATAAACCAGTAAAGACTCATAATGCAATTTCGCTTAACTTAAAAAAAAAAAATACAACCAGCTGACTTTTTGAAATGTTTGAATAAACTATATAGACTTTTAAGGTATATTGAGAACATATATATATATTAAACTTCTAATGTATAATTAAATGTAAATAGAGAATCTATAAGTATGGCTGATTGGCCTGGATATGGTTTATATAGTCAATTACAATTGGTTTAATCAAAGGCTTTCCTAATCAGTATGTTCACAGAAGGGTTATTGCATTAAAACAAATATGCCCATTTGATCAGGATGTTAGGATGTACAGAGAAGGGATTTGTTGTCTTAAAACAAGTTTTCTCATTTGATCAGGATGTCAGGATGCTGTGACAACAAGTCTCCAAAAAAAAGGGAATCTCACAAGAGAACAGAGAGTGACTTCTGATCACTATATGTACTATTTTGCCATAGGCAAACTTAAACTCTATCAGTTCTCTATCTATAAACACTAAAACGTAACCCTGTCTACTTCTGAAGGAAGGAATAGCTCCTTTTCCATTATCAAGTCTGGTGGAACCCCACCTACCAACAGGAAAGCCTTATATATACAGCAAATTATTAACTCCAGTGAGGGATCCCAAGCCTCCTACTTGGGCAATCGTCCCTAATCTAATGGACACAGGACAAATAAGGCTCCCTTTTGACACCCTCTGCAGCGGGTGGCACTTGTAGACAGAGGTGAGAAATCACAATTTAAAACGTCATGCCTGACCTCCCCAACATGTTTCACCAGCTAACCTGGCTTCATCAGGGGTTAGAGGTCCGGTCCCATGTGGTCAAAGCTCATTTCCTTTTATATCATGTTAGGTACACACCCTATTCAGGTGCTCACCAATTAGCCATCAGAGAATCCACAAAACCCACTCCCCCTTCCACAATATGTGCCACCGTACCTTAGGGCTGCGGTGGAGTAAGCCAAGTAAATAGGTCTGCAACCTTAGGTGGCAGACACCTTGTTTATGTTTTGCATCACTGCTTTAAGCAGTGGTATTCCAGGCCTGGCTTTTACTGGGGCCGTCTTAGAACTGGGTGTGATGACTGCTTCTACATATCCACACCAGGATTTCCTTGGCCTATAAAGCCAGGAGGTCAGTGCTGGGCGTGGTACGCCACTCCAAGCCTGGAGTTTGTAGAGGAAAGATCTCATATGTGAAGTCTGTCAGAGCAGCTGGACTTGCTCTTCTTAGGTGCTGCTAAGTCTGGATGGTGAGCTTAACCCGTTTTCTGTTATCCTTTTACTGCCTGAAGCAAGGTTATGTTTTATGTTATGTTTTTGCACCCTGCCGAAGATAAAGCTGTCTTCTGTTCTGTTTGGACTTTCTGTCAATAAAAACCCATTTAATTTGACATTACCTGTGTCTCTGGTCCCTGTGACGGAGCTGCCCCCCCACAGTGCACACGGGGGGGGGTTATTGATAAAGAATGACCATACCTAGTTAGCATGTGTCTACTCTGTATAATTTGCCTGCATAGGGAAATGGCCTAGTCAGGATGGACACACAAACACAAAAGGCAAGGCAGTCCAGGCATGAAATTATTGTTGTTGTTTCACAGGTTATTATATAATTGTTTGCAATTTCTTTGTTGGTTGCTGTGTTTTTCACAGGGTGTGTTTGTAAAGGGGCTTATATGCTATGGTTGATACATGTTTTCCCTGTTGTTAATTTAATATGTATTTATTATTGATTTCATAACTTTTTGTCATGTATTATTTTAATGTGATTTTACCCATTTTACCCCATTTTACTCTGGATAATATATAATCTTTTTATATAAATTGTTGCTTATGTGCCTTCTTTGCTGACTGTCCCCTTATAATCTAGGTGGAAATATTGTTATTGTTCAATATTATTATTCTTAAATATTAATATTGTTAATAAGAATTAATATTTCTTACAACTTGACAGAAGATTCCAATTGCACTCCTTTGAGCAACTGAAATCTTAATTATCACAGTTCAAGGCCCCAATAATGTATATATAAGATTTGAAAGTAGAGAAAGTCAACTAAATGGGATAAATCAGTAAGTAATAAATCCAATGTAATCCAAAGCGGAAACCTGTAAAAATACAGAGATACTAATTGGCATTGTGGCTGACAGCTAACTAAAATGTATGGGCAGTTTTAGCCAGACTGACCAATAGGGGACATAAGCACTTAAAATGCCAAGGGCAGCATGAATTCTGAATATTGCCCTGCCACAGTGAATTGTACAACAGCAGAAGTCTTCAGATGGATAGCCAGCTGTTGGGGTTCTACTTTGCTTTGCACACATACCTGAGGTGCAGTACATTTGCTAATTAATACATTTTAAGAGCATGAGACAGCAACATCCCAGACTAGTTGCAAATGAGTATATGAATACAGGGCTGTTCCTTGGCTAAAATGCACTCAGGACTGGGTGAAGAAATCCCCCCCCCCCCCATTAACATGTTGTGTCATGCTGCAACACATTGCATTCCCATTAACCAGTGCTTGAATATACAAAAAGATATAACACAAAGTTCTATGCATAAAACTATTAAATAATAGTCACACAATTACCAAATAACATCGCTATACAAAACCATAATCCCAGGGCCAATATCACCAATAATCCTACTAAGACCAAATACCACCACACCATGACCACATATCATCACCACATACTGACTGAATAATACGTATCACCACCACATAGTGACTGAATAATACTGCCACATCATGATCACATATCATTATAACATCATTATAACATAATGGCTGAGTAATACAACCACAAAGACACATATGCATGTTTTTCTCACTATCTGACATGAACTCAGAATAAACCTTACCCGTTTTAGGTCAATTAGAATTACCAAAATTCTTTATATTTGCCAAATGCCAGAACAAAGAAGAGAGAGATAATATTTTAAGACATTTTTATTACTTTCTGAAAAGCCAAAAGTTTACATACACTATGACTATTATGCCTTTAAACAATTTGGCACAGCTCATATGATGATGTCATGTCTTTGGTAGCTTCTGATTTACTGGCAACATCTGAGTTAGAGGCAGAGCTTTGGATGTATTTTAAAACACACCAGAAACACACTGTCTCTGTGTGTAACATCATGGGAAAGTCTAAAGAAATCAGCCAAGATATCAGGAAGAGAATTGAGGACTTTCCCAAGTCTGGTTCATCCTTGGGTGCAATTTCCAAATACCTGAAGGTGCCTCGTTCATCTATACAAACAATTATACGCAAGTACAAACAAGATGGAATGTCCAGCCATAATGCTCAGGAAGGAGATGGGTTGTGTCTCAGAGATGAATGTGCTTTGGTCTGACATGTGTGTATCAACCCAAGAACAAAAGCAAAAGACCTTGTGAAGATGCTGGCGGAAGCTGGTAAGATTGTATCATTATCTACAGTGAAACAAGTACTGTATCAAAATGGGCTGAAAGGCTACTCTGCTAGAAAAAAGCCATTACTCCAAAAGAAACATATAAAAGTTAGTTTAATGTTTGCAAATGCGCACAGAAACAAAGACCTACATTTCTGGAGACATGTCCTGTGGTTTGACAAAACTAAAATTGAACTGTTTGGCCATAATGACCATCATTACATTTGGAGTAAAAAGGGAGAAGCTTGGAAGCCTAAGAACATCATCCCAACAGTGAAAAATGTGGATGGCAGCGTCCCTGTTGGGGTTGTTTTGCGCAGGGAAAAAAAATGTGAACTT